>JALPQI010006517.1:0-31454 GCA_025490895.1 Thaumatotibia leucotreta
TATACAATAATCGATAAAATCTAAAAATAGAATCTCATCAAATAAAATTCTTAATAATCTTAGGTTATTTAAAAAAACACCAGAAAATATTCAATTTACTTTCATATCAATAAATATTTACAATTGTTATATGAACAATAATATGCAAGTACAAAAATATGTATAATCTATGAGCAGTTGCCGGCACAAAAGTCTCTTTATGAGATTACGCGGAGGTTTTTGTTCGAGGTACGCGTCAGGTAATTTTTTTTTTCAGTGAATTTTTGTATGAAATACTACAAAATGTGTATATTTTTAAAAACTGCAATAAATATGTTATCTAACACAATTTTTTTAAATTGGATTAGTTTGTTTTTTAATACTTATATGACGCTTAAATTAAAATAAAAACGGTAACTTTTTTTACTTTTACTCCAAAAAAATCTACATTTTATATGAAATTGCTCATGTTTATGATAAAAAATGGATTTTCCAGGTCCGTTTTACACGAAAATGATACCACACAATGCATAGTAGGCCTTATTAATTAGTAAAAAAAATATTAAACGGAACCCTTCCGCATGCACATTCACCCCCCTCCCCCGCGCTCAGGGGGGGAATTGGTTTTCCCTCCACATCTAAAAACAGCTATTTTGAGACCCTCTAGCTCTGGTTAAAATTACAAAACTGTAACTCGCAGCGCACAATTTTTCTCGACTTTGTATGGACCGTGACCCTTACTATAAAGGGTCCACAGAAAAAACATTTATTTATTTATTTATTTAATACATCTACAACTAACAGCTGAGAAGCCAAAGCGTTACAGATGGTAAGATAAAAAACACTAAGCAATAATAAATTGATCAGTACTAGTAAACCTAACAACTTTCTATTTGACCCTGACATAGTGTCGCTACAAACAGTTTACCTATGGCAATAATGTGCATACGTCATGTATAGTCAGCATGGTTTGTATTGGCTTCATGTTGATATTTTTAATACCAAAAAATTGATTACAGAGAATCAAAGCTTTGTAATATTACCTATTCGTCAAAATCCGATTTCCAAATACTCATATTTATGTATTCATGATATTCTGACTCTGATGAAGTTTGATCTTCGTCAGATGTTGTGTCGCTTTCAGGACCACCAACCTCGATTATAAATCGTTCGGTCTGGGATTCGATTATAGGACCTTTATTCCTATAACCGTCTTAAATTTGTTTTTACATGTTACACATATAATCCACATTTATATATTATCGAAGTCATCTATATTCATTTTCTTTTTGCGTGGGGCTTTATTTTTTTTAGTTGGCAAAGTCGCTTCTTTATTTTTAGAAATATTTTTGATCGTCAATCTACATACACCTTAAATGAGAAAATAAAATCTATTAAGTTTAATTATAACAACTAACCAATTCAAATATAACCGCACTATAAAGTGTCAGTACCGGTCCTGTCAGTAACCAATTGCAAAACATTTTCCAATTGAATACTATTCAATCCTTCGTCCTTTCTTTGGTTTAAATATTTTATTGTATTAAGACGATTTTTCTTGCTTCTATTGGTATCTTTTTCGGCATTTTTATGATAAAACCGTTTAAGTCGCGATATATTTTCTTTTTGTTTACATCGGTGACATTCGATGACATCTGATGTCAAACAGTAATCATTGCCAGTAAAATAAATTAGTGTCACTGAAAATCCGCAACATGGCGAGGGTTAAATAGTAAGTTGTTAGGCTTTAGCTTATGTTAAAGATAACATACATAATTATCACATTTATGTTAATGTTTCACAAAAACGCATGAAGTCATTTTTAAGTTTGTCAAGGTTGTTCACGAACAAATCGGATATAAATCATACGATAGCGTTATAAATCAGACTGGAAGACATTTCTAACTACTTGTCATTTTGACAATGCTTCTAGAGTGGCGTAGAGTTCCGATTCGTTGATCATACCGTCAGTTGACAACCAAAACTCACTAAGAAACAAATACCTACTTGAAATAGAAATCTTATCTAAGTTCTGATTCAATACTAACATAAGAAGTTGCTAAGAGTAGTGACAGTTTTTATAGTGAGTTTTGGTTGTCAGCCGACGAATTACGTAGGTACTCAGATCATTATAGTATCGTTTTTGTCATATTTTACGAGTAGCTTTGATTCACGCGAGATCTACAACGTGTTTATTTGATACGGGCGAATATTTTAATGGCGATTATTATCGGACCTAGGGAACATGTTTACATTTTCTTCAGGAGATTAAAGAATTTTTTCAAAGTTATTGCGAACGCAGTGTATTGAATTCACTGGTAGCCACATTCATTAACGTAGATATAGTTATCTAAACGTCACACGAGTATCATGTCAGTTGGGCGGCATACATGCTGCTGGGTTGCACTTTAGAAAATGCGTTACACATAATTAACAAAAAAATTAACGAAATAACTATCTTATACGATTCGTAGGAACAGTAGGCTTAGCACAGGATCAGTGCGACTATATGTCGCCGCGGAATAAATTATCCATCCCTCTTTTATTTCTATAGTTAGTAAAAGATGAAAAATCTATCTCGCGGCGACATACTGATATACCAATCATGTGCTAAGCATATTATAGCTGGATTAATTATTCGCCCGTATAAAATACACACTCTGTATATCTTTTGTTTAATTCTTGAGCGAGAAAATAGTCAATAGCCTATGCCTTACTCGCCTTTGGTAGGACTAGTGTCATATATAAATCCTCAGAACGTTTCAACTCAAAAGTTCGCTCGCCTGTAATACTCCAAATGAAATTAAGCAGCACGAATAAAAACAAATGTCTCTGTCTGTCACTTTTGCGTTGCTATATTTTGGTTAAAATTCCAAAACATTCGTGGCTCTATATGCCTCAATTGGGTTTATTCTTTTCGGCCGCATTGTAATTACTCCGCAAAAGTGTGGGCAGGCCCAATACTGAACAAATAATAACATTTTTCTTTGTTTCAGACGTTGCGGTCCGGTTTGGCAACTTCGTGTCGCCTTGACGTCCGTCAACGCCATTTAAAGACTTTTAGTGTTATTGTTTATTTTGTTCACACTAATTTATGTTTTTACTTTTATTGTGTTGTGTTGTGCTGTGTTGTGGATGCATACCGCCACCCTATCAGGTGATGGCGCGTCAAATGTGTGTTATACCTGTGTACAATGCGACAACTCTTTTAAGAACCAGAGAGGCCTTAATATTCACATTTCCAAAAAACATCGCAATTGTCTCAGCCAAAACGGCCCCGCTCTAAATTTAGTCCCAGTCGTACTACCGGCCCCCCTTTCGGACAATCCAAATTCAACCCCTTTTCATGTATACCTGAGTGATCTAAAGAATAATGTGCCCGTTGTTAAAAGAGTTCCGCGCGGCGCCAGGATTTCCGTCGCTAGACACCTTTCTGGCCTGATTACGAAATGTGTGGAGAACAACCAAATTGATGATTGGCATAAACTTTTTACGTTTTCGTTTAATACCCTCCATGTCAAAAAAGATGAGGCAATTTCCTTGACGCAAAAAATCAAAAATAATTGTGTTTCGAATATAACTCCACAGTTTTCGCTAAATAGGTGTGCCTCATCCACCTACAACAGAGTTAAGTTAATCGAAAATAAAATTAGCGACGGCGATCTTAAAAGTGCCGCTCGTCTACTATTCACAAGTGACGTACTGTCGCCAGATACTGCTGACACTCTCTCGGCCTTACGTTCTAAACATCCCCCGGCTCCTGCAACCCCGTACCAGTTAGACCCACCCACAGCTGACCGGGCCTGCCTCCGAATCGAAGCGAAGGACGTCATCGACGCTATAAATTCTTTCAAAACTGGTTCGGCGGCTGGCCTGGATGGGATCTCACCCCAACATTTGAAGGATCTAACCTCTTATTGTTCGGGCGACGCAGGTGAACAGCTCGTCTGTTCCCTTACTAAATTAATAAATTTCATGTTTTCAGGCAAAATCAACTCGCAAATTGTCCCACTTTTCTTTGGCGCTAACCTGATTGCCGTTTCAAAAAAGGACGGAGGGGTGAGGCCTATTGCTGTTGGGTCAACTCTACGTCGTTTGGCATCCAAAATTGCGGTTAGACACATTAAGTCAAAATTACAGTCTATTTTCGAACCAGTCCAGTTAGGTTTTGGCACGAAAGGTGGGTGCGAAGCAGCCGTCCATGCTTTACGCACCTATCTTTCACACGATGATTGTGAAATTGTAGTCAAAATTGATGTAAAAAACGCCTTTAATTCGGTAAATAGGGACACTTTGCTGGCAGAAGTAAAGGAACAAATTCCCGAACTCTATAACTACCTTTATCTCTGCTATGCAGATCCATCTAAATTACTATACAAGTCCCACCAATTATCATCTGAGGTGGGATGTCAGCAAGGTGACCTCCTTGGGCCAGCAATTTTCAGTTTAGCCATAAATCACATAATACAAAAAATTCAATCTAAATTCAATGTCTGGTATCTAGACGATGGGACCCTAGGAGGTGACGTGGATACCGTACTGTCCGATTTGTCTCTTATCAAAACTAACTTTGAAAATATTGGTTTAGAACTAAATTATAGTAAATGCGAACTCTTTATTCAAAAGACTTCCTATAGTTTGACTGTTTTAAAATCCAAATTTGATTGTCTGACTCCTGGTATAAAAATAGTAGACAAATATTCACTTTGCCTCCTGGGTTCTCCTATTTTTGAAGAATCCTTTCCCGATTATATTTCTAACTCGATTTCTAAATTCCAAAATCACGCAAATCGTCTACTCGAAATTAGCCCTCATTATGCTCTTGCGATTCTTAAATTTTGTCTTTTTGTCCCTAAATTGACATACGTGCTCCGTTGCTGTCCGTTCTGGAAAAATATTAATTTATTAACACCTTTAGACGACTTAATCAAAATTACCATAGAAAAAATTCTAAATATTCAGCTAACGGAGCGTTCCTGGTCCCAAGCATCCCTCCCTATTCGGTATGGGGGTTTAGGGATACGAAAAATTTCATGTGTGGCTTCTCCTGCATTTTTGGCATCCGTCCACAGCACGTCTGATCTCACAGGAAAGATCCTAAGGGCTCTGCCTATTAACTGTGAGACTGCGGGTTTGGAGGACGCCAAAAATGCATTCAAAATTGCTTGCCCTTCTAAAAAATTTCCTGACAACCTAAAATCGCAAAGGAGCTGGGACAATGTGTATTGTGATCTAACATACAATTCTCTTCTAAACAGCTCTGCAGGTCCGGATCGTGCGAGACTTTTGGCGGTCGGAACCCGGGAAGCTGGTTACTGGCTGCATGCCCATCCTTCGGCTAGTACTGGTACTTTCCTGGATCCGGCCTCTCTTAGGCTCGCAACCGGCCTGAGACTCGGGGCCGCGGTATGTACCCCTCACTTATGCTGTTGTGGCACAGACGTGGACCGACTGGGACACCACGGACTAAGTTGTCAAAAAAGCGCAGGCCGTATTTCCAGACATGCGACGCTTAACGACATAATCCGCAGGTCTCTTGCCACGATCAACGTACCTGCTCTTCTTGAGCCTACTGGTATTATTAGGGATGATGGTAAGAGACCTGATGGTGTGTCTTTGGTTCCTTGGAGTTTGGGACGGATGTTGGTATGGGATGCTACTTGCGTAGATACCCTAGCACCGTCCCATCTTCAACGAACTACGTTTAAGGCAGCCGCTGCGGCTGAAAATGCCGAATTTTTAAAACGTAATAAATATAAGGGCCTCGGCAAAGAGTACGATTTTGTACCTTTTGGCGTAGAAACTTTAGGTTCTTGGGGCCCCAGCGCACGCAAATTGTTTGCTGAGATCGCGAAACGTCTGGTTGATGTAACTAAAGACCGAAGAGCTGGCGACTTCCTCGCACAACGCATCAGTATTGCGATACAGCGAGGAAATGCCGCCAGCATCCTCGGTACAATGCCACAAGGGCCAATCTTAGATATAGGTTAGGTTAAGTAGATTAGTTAGATTTAATCTATGTACATAAATTGTAGTTTTAGTTATTGTTATTTGACATAACATCCATATTATATTTTGTTGAATTGTATATCATAAATAAATATTAAATTAATCATATTGTAAACAAGATAATAGCAGCACGTACGTGTCTTCTAGATATTCTAGAAATTTCCGGAAATTTCTAGATTAACCGCACCGGTTGGAACCGGTGCTAATTGGATCTGGTGCAGGTGTTTTTATCTTCCGGTACACAGGTGTAGCTAGTTTTGCGAAGCCGCTTTAAATTTTACACTTAGAAGTAGGTTTTTGAGCTAGTGAATGTTTGAAAATATTAATTGAGAGTAGAGTCAGTTGCAAAAATATGTATCGAATGAATCCTTTATATATATATATATCGATGGATATATTTTTGAGCATTTTATGCACATCTTATTTTGCCCTTGTAAAGTCAAGTAAGATGTTAAGATTATGTAATTATGTATGCTCTTTTTCACCTTATTACATTTCAGTACCAAGGCTTAGCACAGAATTAGTGCGACAATATGTCGCCGCAAGATAGACTATTCATCCCTCTTTTATTCATATATTTAGTAAAAGATGGAAGATCTATCTCGCGGCGACATACTAACATACCAATCATGTGCTAAACATACTGTAAGGTGAAAAACTTTCATTGTAGTTGACTCTTTCTATCATACTAATTCGATTCAGCAATCTATATTCATAGTTTACGAGTAAGTGGAGAAACTTACAGACAAAAGATTGAAAATATAAAAGTCAAATAATTCTTTATTCTAATTGGAATATCAACAAACTCTTTTGAATCGTCTAAGTATTAAAACTACTTCCGGTTCTAACCCTACACCGCTGACTCGAGAAGAACCGATAAGAATCTTGGCGGGACCTGTTTTTTTCAAACAATCATGGTACATCTCACAACTAACACGGATAAAAAAAAAACAAGAACAAAATTGATTTTAAATAAATTGAAATATAATAATAATAAAAAGAGATGGAGATTAGTCACTAGGTACATCTGTAAACAACTGTTTTCTTGGTAAATATTATTTTTATTTGTTGTGTCAACAGTACTTTCAAATCCCCTTCTGATTCCGGTTTGATAGTAACTTAGATTGTATTTTTTTAGACGAGTCTAGTTATCCAGAGTGCAGTGGAAAATCTTACTGAATCGAGGACCAATCAATCAAAAGTGGAATAAGATGGCTTCGTTTCTTCAACGCGATAGGGAACTAGAGAAGTTGTGGACCAATTCGACCTTTTCTTGTCTATTTTTAGCTTTTATTTAGTTTTAACTGCCCCGATATTTGTTTGAATCAAATATTGCAAGATCAATTTGATCTACGTTTCGGTTACCGATTGAGCTGAAATTGAAATTTTCTTAAATTTTCGGGTAGGTAATGTGTAATTTCATAGAAAATTCTCATATAGTTTTTTTTGTTTATAGCTAAGTACAATTGCATCCATTTTAATATTTTCATCATCATCATTTCAGCTAAAAGACGTCCACTGCTAGCTGGACATAGGCCTCCCCCAATGATCGCCAATATGACCGGTTCTGCGCTGCTTGCCTCCAGCGGGTTCCCGCGAACTTGATCAGGTCGTCAGACCATCTTGTGAGAAGTCTGCCCACACTGCGTCTTCCGATACGTGGTTGCCAGTAGTATTTTTATTTTAGGAAAAAAAAAATTAACAGATTAATATGTTTATTCTTGGTTACCTAAACTATTAATTTTGACTTTCACGATTAACTATCACTCATATATTAACGACAAACGGGTCTTAAAAGTGTCTGCCTGCGACCACGGGTGCAATGTCATCCCCGATACGTCAGGATGAAATCAAACGTAAGTTTACCCGTTTGTCTAAAAAAACTTATATTGTATTGTAGATAAAAATACAGTATGTATCACCTCGTAGAGCAAAGAAAGAAACCCATTAATTTTTAGATCATACTAAACAACTTTTACTATGGGGCCAAACCCGAATTCACGAAAAAAATTTGGACAGTTTCATACATTTTGATTGCGTGATCATGAACACGTTGTACGGGAGAGTAATTTTTTTTTTCGCGAATTCGAGTTTGGCCCTATAGTAAAAGTTGTTTAGTATGATCTAAATATTAATGGGTTTCTTTCTTTGCTCTACGCGGTGATACATACTATATATTGATACATAAGTATTAATATTGGTACATTTTTACTGGAGACTTCATACTCATATAATATAATAATGTAGTAGCCAGAGAGACCAAAGCTCATGGTCTCCATTGGCTTGGCCATGTTGAGAGAATGGAGGAGGATCGCAATGTCATAAGCATACTTGGGTCGTCCGACGTGCCGTCGTCCTGTCGGCCGCCCCAAGTATCGCTGGAAAGATCTGGTCGAGGCGGACCTGCGCGAGTTGGGTGCTGGTGGCGACTGGCATGAAACTGCTCAAGACCGAGTGAAATGGCGTGCTCTTGTGTCGGAGGCAAAGACTCATTTTGAGTCGCTGCGCCCATCTATTAAGTAAGTAGTAGGGCATTTTCGCGAGAAGAGATACAAAAACTTATTTTTCTGAAACAGGTAAATTTTATGTTTTTCCTGCTCAGAATCACGAGCTCTTTCGCTCCTACTAGAAAAAAAAAGTGTCCCAACTTTTTGTTTCTATTACGTAACCGTTTTTCAAACACTTTGTACAGCGGTTACAAAGTGGAGAGCATGTAAAATGTATGAAAAATGTGGGACCATTTTTTTCTGGTACTTTTTTTCTCCTAGATTGAAAGAACTCGTTATTCTGAGTAGGAAAAACATTAAATTTACCTACCTTAAAAAAATTTTTTTTGGATCTCTTCTCGCGAAAATGCCCAGTAGCTTAATAGTTATATTGTTATGTAAAAAGTCTTGTGTATTCTTAGATATTGAGTCTCAGCAAATTACCTAAATTTCATTATCAAAAGTGGGAACTGTTTTGGCGATGAATTGTCTGTATGTTTTTATTTCATGTGTTATCTGGCCTGTTTGTTTCCCATGTTCAAATAAAATAAAATAAAAACTCATTTCCCATTATTCTATTTCTTTTTAACCTTCGCTTCATAATTGTTGAAAGCGGAAAGACCCGCGTACAGGTCAGCGTTTGACGCTAACAATGGACCAAGGAACTGGAGAGTTCCAGAATCCACTTATTCAACTATAAATAAAATCGAACTGATAAACTGGCGAAAGAAAAACCTGTATACACAAGTTGATTTTTGTTGAACAAACTTTAGGGGGCTATAGAAATCGATTTAAACTTTCACGATTATCACTCATATTTGAAAGACAAACGGGTCTTAATCGCGAAAACTGACGTTTAATTATATCCTGACGTTTCGGGCATGTAACTTTTACTATGGGACCAACATCCGATTCAAGAAAAAAAATCGGATGCTCCATATAAACCCTGATAGGAGGAGGAAATATATGGAACATAAGATTTTTTTTCTCGAATCGGATGTCAATCTCATAGTAAAAATTTAATAAATTGAATTGAATTGAAAGATCATCAATATGACCCCAGAATTAAGTCTCTAAAATTTTTAATTCGACATCTAAATCACCCTGTATTTATTACTATAATATAAATTGTCTATACGTAACACGAGCCTTAATTTAACTTACTTTGGGATTAGATCGATAGACGCGCTTTATTTATTTTTAATGTACAAATAAGTAAGCATAAATCGGCTTTGATATGGTCCGCTCCAAAAACATATTAACAATTTTGATCCTTGTGCCATGGCTGTTAGATGTGGCTGTACGAGTATATCTGGCTACAATCTGAATACGTATCGTGTAAAACAATTTCAGCGAATGGTAATTATGGCAGAACTTCATGATCGATACTCGCTTAAATAGTCGACTTTCGATTGTTACAAAGTACAGTATGAAACATCACGTGAAATAGTAGTTCACAAACAATGCATATTTTACTACCGACAGATACCATAAAAAGAATTCTCAATTTGACTCTCTGTTTTTTTTTCTTTGATACATCAGAACTTCTGATTGGGTGAACGGATTTTGATAATTCTTTTTTTATTAAAAAGATGCTTATCGATTGGTCTTCCCATTTTTTTATTTGGTTCACATAAGTCTTAAATTTGTATTGTACATAATATATGCACGACAAATGGGCGAATACGTAACTCAATATCACATCACAGCAATCAACTTCAATAACTCCTTTTTTAGTACAGATGATGCCTTTTTAGGCTCTAGTGCGAGAAGTCTGTCATTTTACGTTAGGTCCAAAACTTCGGAGGGCATCTGCACTAAAAAACGTCGTACGAGACGCGTGCACAAACGAAATTTGTTACACGTGTCGATTTAAAACACTCCCTATCGGTCATGTTTTAAAACACCACCTCTCGTTTCGAATTTCATGTTTTTCGCACTTGTGTCGTAATGTACTATTATAACCGACTTTAAAGCAAATCGAGATGGTCCCGTTGGCACAAGTCGGGGTCTGATGAAGGGATCTTGGAGAAATCGGTTTATTGAAATATTTAATTTGGGGATAATAATTTTATTTTCACATATTTCGAGAACCAACAGCAATGAAAAACAGCAGGATGCTTAGCCAAGTTGCCAATGGCTAGCGCTTAATCGTCAATCGTAAACGAAAGGCAGCTAACTGTCTTTGTCGCACTAATATGAAAGAGTGACAGAGAGGGAAAACTACGATACGCTATCAAGCGTTAGCGATTGGCAACTTGGCTAAGCATCCAGGGCAGCTTGTGGCGAGCAATTGGGTAACGCAATTGGCATGGTAAATGTCCTGTTTTAAGTCATACTAATAATGTAAATCACCATATCTGCTATGCTATTCTCTTATTCACACATTCGTCGCTGCGTTCGTCAACGAGCTCGACGTCGAGACAGCCTTGTCTAAAATCCTAGCTATTTTATTTGACATTAGGAATCGAGGCTGTGAGCAAGGTTGTGGGCGAGTTCGTCGCTGTTTTTCGTTAGAGAATACGAAGTTCGTACAATAAGTAAACTCTCGACGCAGTGTAGGTTACAGCTCACGCCGTATTCGTCGCCGAGCACTAGTGTCGTTTAAAGTGCATTAGTGAATACCATTTTTAGGCTCGACGCTGCCGCAGCGCTGACACAGCGCTGACAGCCAGGCCTTAGTGAATAACACTGCAGCTTAAAAACTTAAATTCGTCATGTATGTTCCTAACTTACAAATTAAATCATTTACCATGCCGGATCTGGGGCAGTATATCGTTTTATACACATCATCAGCCTATCTCAGTCCACTGCTGGACGTAGGCCTCTCCTATTAACTATGCGTATAGACGCATTAGGAGGTAAATGCCACTAATCCCCACGCTAGGCAAGCGGATTGGTGATCGCAGTAATGTGTCATAATATATTGTGATGACGCTGCTGCCCATCATAAATCTGCTGTCAAGAATGGTCAGTGACACTTCAATCCTTTAGTCGGCTCTTACGACACCCGCGGGAAGATTTGGAGTGGTGACAAATGTATTCTAACTACCACCGCACGGCCGGCTATACATACATATATTTATATTATTTAAAGTGTATTTAGTTTGTAGGAGTTACTTATTGTTTTCATAGGTATAGATCGTACCTAAGTTGCTGACTCTACCAATCAATGCATAGACTGCAGAAATGCAGTTATTTTCCAGATTGCAGTAATTATTGTAACCTGTATCGATCGTTCGAGGGAACACTTCACATTTACAGCAAGTGAATCATGAAAATTGAACGAGTATTTATATTTGACCGTAACATCTCTTTAACAAGTAGGTATAGTATAATAACAATAATTGGGTGATGCTTTTTAGTATTATTATTAGTATTATTTTTTCCAATTTGTCTTAAAAAGTGTAAAAAAAAATCAGACTACACCAATTATTTGAGAAGCTTGTTTAATCGAAATGTTTTGTAATCATCAAATTATAATCAAGTTTTTAATTACATAACTGATTGAGTATGCGATTTAATGTATCTAAAGTTTTAATGTTAATTATCGACTCCATGGTACTCTAACGTCTTATCGTGCGATGAAAAATTCCTGATGGTAACGATGGTAAGTAGTCGATGCTTAGTAGTCACTTGGCGTATGTGTCGACAGTAAAATCAAAATGGCGTGGATACAAAGATATCGACGGCCCCTACGTAAGTTCTCGTAAGTCGAAAATGGCAAGTTTACAGGAGAGCACTTTAAAGTTTTAAATGTGTATGGTGGTCACATAGTTCAACGGATTGCTTTGAAAATTGGCATAAACATTAATAAAAATACTGTCTTTATAATGATATAATTACTTTTTTGATATATTTCATATTTTTGCCGGAATTGCACTTACCACAGTATATGTCGGAGAAAAGAATCTAAAAATTGTGGTATGTATTACTAACTTCACTTTACGCTGGTGATCATAAATGGTATTTTATCGTAAGTTATACATACTACGAGATACGTCGGAATTATGCGTGTAAGTTTTGTAGTATCTGTTATTTACTACATTATTTTGCGGAAACGTTATAAAACTTTTTGTTAGTTACTATATTATGCCATTTAACAAACAATTTAATAGAAATTTTATGGAACCCTGATGGAATATTTTGAGAAATTTAAGCAGGTGAATAGTTTTTTGTGTGTTTTATTTTGAAAAATTGATCAGGTACAGTATTTTAGTGTACATTTTCTGGAAAATGTCGTGTTGAATGAAGACGAGATTATATGGTTGAGTTTGATGTCGCTTCACTGTTTGCAAGTACTGGAAACTATAAGGGTGTGTCAATCTTTTTCTGTATGTTATTGCCACGGTTACGGTCGCCTGAGTCACGCTGGTTTTATGCAAGATTATGCTATTTGAACTATGGAAACATGCATTTTTCTGGTGTTGGTAAGTCCATTCCTTAATGGGCCACCTACAAGCATGTACTACATGCATGTTTGCATAATTTAAGTGTCATAATTTTGCATAAAACCAGCGTGACTCAGGCAACCGTAACCATGGCAATAACAGAAAGAAAAAAAAGTGAACACCCATAAAACTAACTAAAGATGGTGTAGCTCGTAACGACCTACCTACTGTGTACATGAAATTGATCGAACATTTCTTTAATATATGATCATTGTTGGTCGAAAATGTCGAAATAAAATATTTTTGGATTTGAATTTGAATTTGAATAGTTGTTATTTCGTTTGGCGAGGAGTTCGTTTTATTCGCAGATTGAAGCAAAGAGTTCTCTTATAATGTTATAGTCCTGGTACTGGTCAACATTCTCATGGAAAAATTTGAGCAGAGGGCAATTCAAGAGTTGTCCGAATAGGCCGAGACGCTGGTTACGAAATGTGGATGACGTTTTGCTGTAATTCCTGATTTCTGGTGTTGGTAAGTCCGTTCCTTAATGGGCCACCTACAAACATGTACAACATGCATATTTGCATAATTTAAGTGTCATAATTTTGCATAAAACCAGCGTGACTCAGGCGACCGTAACCATGGCAATAACAGACAGAAAAAGTTGATTCACCCGTGAAACTAACTAAAAATATTGTAGCTCGTAACGACTTACCTACTGTGTACATGAAATTCATCGAACATTTCCTGAATAGTTGCTATTTCGATTGGCGAGGGGAGTATTATTCGTAGATTGAAGCAAAGAGTTCTCTTATAATGTTGTAGTTCTGGTACCTACTGGTCAAAATTTTCATGGATGAATTTGAGCAGAGGGCATTCGAGGGTTGTCCGAATAGACCGAGATGCTGGTTACGAAATGTGGATGACGTTTTTGCTATAATTCCTGATAGAGTTGTTGATGTGTTACTTATTGATCTTAATAAGATGCATCCTAGAATAAATTCCACATTTAAGAGAGAGGTGGATGGCACATTTCGTTTTCTTGATGGGTTAGTAATGCTTTTCTCGCGGTCATTTGATTCACAATACATGCGAAATGAGTTTATATCGTTTATTCACATCACATCATTCGCCTATTTCAGTTCACTGCTGGACACTGCTTAGGTATCTCCTATTACCTCCTGTTATCTAAATTATTACAAATGTTGCAACATGTCAGATGAGACGAGACGTTGGAGAGCTTGGAGAGTAATAGATAATAGAAATGGTTGGTGACAAAGTCGGCGTACAAGGAGCTCAGGGACGTTTCCACCACACAGTAGAGAGGGCACCAGTATTCTTGCCTCATATTAAAGGAGTGACAAACGAAATTGGACGCCTATTACGCCTGAGGTTTAGCATTAAGACCATTTTGCGTCCTCATACCAATATGAGTATTTCTTATGCTCTCCAAACTGGCAGCTCGGGTGTTTATGAGATACCGTATGACTTCGGTAAGGAACGACATAATGAGTCTAGACTCGTAGTAAATATGGAGTATCAAGGACAGGGAGATAGACAACTCGGCTGTGGCGGACGCATACGATATAGGCGTTATATTTCTTAAACGCTTTGATAAAGCGAGGATGCTGGTACGGTAAAGATGCTACCTGCCACGGAAGATATATAGAGCGATTAAGATTAATTTCAATCGGGATGGGGGCTGAACAGAGCCAACGACATGGAAGCCGGTAATCTCCGAGCTAATAATGATTGGTTACGTAGTGTTTGGTGACACAAACCTGCAGTCGGAGATGACATCAGTGCCGGCGCAAGACCACCATTTACCGAGTTTAACCGTTTAATTATAATTTTGTACATAAAAACAGTCTGTCATTCAGCATTAGAAACGTAATTTTGAAATTATAATCATAGACATGGCAGATTAAACACTTCTCTCACAGTGCGAAGACAAAACAATATCAGTTAACAAAAATGCCTTCATGTTCAACTACATCATAAATATGAGATCAATATTAAGTGTTTTTCAACGTATTTATAATCATAAAGAACAGTCATATCAGGCTTTCATGATTGAAGTGATATGATTGTTTTGTCTTCGACATTATCACAAAAAATTCCGTTTTAAAACAGTGAATTCTGCATTTCTTTATCGTTGGGTTCAAAAGGAAGCGGCGAATCTGTATAATGAGTAGAAATTATTGAAATACGCCAACATTATAATTGTAAAGTGTAGTAACTCTGTATTTGATCCGGCGCACACTGTCTTAAATATCACTTACAATAGAAATTTGAAAACAATTTCCGACGAAAAATGTCTTAAGTACACATACAACACAAAAAAATAAATAAAATCCAACGTAAAGAGTAGTATGTTAAACTTAAGACAAAACACCGATCTTAAACTCCGAAGTAAGTTGTGGTAAGTGATAACATACTACAGTATTCACCGGTATTATTTAAAAAATTCAAAATCCATACTGATTCATTTGCACCTGATTTCTGAGTGAAATCCAACAGATTGCCAACTTTGCTTAGTGGTTTTAAATCATTTTTATTTCTGAAGCGTCTTTTATTTTAACTCGGACCACTTTTTCTTTTAACTCCAACGGCCGTTTCAAAAATAAATTTTGGTCTTGCAGGTAATTTGAGTTTGTTCCCGATGCAGTGTCTTACTTTTATCGAATAAAATGTATCGTTTATCCATTTTTGTCTCATCTAGTTGTTCGTTTTTGGGAAAAAATGATCACTCACGAAAAACCTCTGCTCCACCGCGTATAAGATCGTAACTGGCACTTACGCTGCGCGAGCGCGGGTGGCCGCCCCGTATTAACTATCGTAAGTACACTTACTACAGTATACGACGGTGCTTTTTTAAGATACGATAGTTTTCGGGTGTCAAAAACCCATTTGTAATAGGTTTTTTTAATTTTTTCTTCGTGGAACGCAAACATTGCTAAAAGATATGATGTTTTATGAAATAAAAACAAAATCCCAAATTTCAAGTTACGACAACTTACGTAGGGGCCGTCGATATACTACAAGTAGAATTATTAAATGCAGGTAATTTTGCTATGGCTTTTGATCCCATTTAAGAGTACTAATGATATGTGTTTAGACTATTTACATAAAGAAGTGTATACAACCATCCGTAATTACCTAGGCATTAAAACACTCGTGTGAATCTATTATGAAACGAGCACAGCGAGCGATAACAACACTCGTGTTTTAATGCCTCTCATTACGTACAGTTGCATATACTATAGCCCACCTAACGAAGACCAAAAGTTGCCTATCGGGGGAAATAACTCGTGTATAAGCGAATTTTGGCATAGGTAGTAGGTTCTGTAAATTACATTCAGATCAAGAACGATCTTACTTAATCTCATTATTCCATCAAACTGGTACAAAGTTGAAAAAAGAAAGTCCTTACCCGGAGACTCGTGCAAACACAGTTTCGGCAGTTTTGGTTCCCGGGTTCAAAAGACAAATCCAATCTAAAACTATGTTCTCAAACTAGGTGCGGTGGTATTCTGATCAGGAACGAAGTTAAAACGCAGAATAACGAGAACGATGCTTCTAGGTATCGTTGAAAATATTATGCCAGAAATACGTAGGAATGTAAGTAATATCGGAAATACATGTCATATCAGCCATATAATATGTCAGCCTCCGTAGCCTAGTTGGTAGTGACCCAGCCTACGAAGCTGGAGGTTCCGGGTTCGAATCCCGGCGAGGGCATTATTTGTGTATATATTTATCACAAATATTTGTTCCTTGGTCATAGCTGTCCATGCATTTAAGTATCTATATGTACCTATCTATCTATTATATGTATCGTCGCCTGGTACCCACATCACAAGCCTTAACTGAGCTTATCGTGGGACTAGGTCGACTTGTGTAAGATGTCCTAGGATATTTATTTATTATTTTATTATTTATATATAAAATTCGTTGCGTGACCATTATTGTTACCTTAATATCTATGTGAGTGGGGATAATGTGATTTACCTTCATTGCAAGCAATAGGTAATACCAGGCAACTTGTCTAACACACGATAAAACTAACTAGGTATCACCGGACATCGCCGAAATGCCAAGGCTTGTTCTAGGTGAAAAAATAATTTTAAAAACTGGCCAAGAGCATGTCGGGTCATGCTAAGTGTAGGGTTCCGTAGTTATTCAATAACGCCGGCCGATTATGTTGGAAACAGTTTGATTTTTAAGTAAGTATTATGATTTTTTTCATATTTTTTGGAAACACGCATCAAAAGTTAGACGGGATCACAAAATGCTTTTTTTTTGGAGCGGTTATCTCCGTAAATGTATTTTTATTTCTATATTTTATTCTACTACTTGAAGCAACTACGCTGGAGCAAGCGCGTTTTAGATTGGAGACCACGGCTTGGCAGAAGAAGTGTGGGCAGACCACCAGCCCGATGGTCCGATGACATAGGGAGACAGCAGGGTCAGTTTGGAAGAGGGAAACAAACAACCGCGCTGTGTGGAAGCAAGTTGGAGAGGCGTATGCCCAGCGGTGGGCGAACACACGCTGACGAAGAAGAAGATTCTACTACTTTATCAACGTGATTCATATGTAGGTATATATCTGTAATAAATAAGTTGCTTTTTTCTATTACTAACGGCCACTCAACTGTGCTGCGGACAGACAGACGGACGGACAAGCGGACCTGGCGAAACTATAAAGGATCTTAGTTTATTTCGGAACGCTAACAAGCACAAAGATCCCTCTAAACTTCTTTCACAAGACCTACATATTTTTTTCAGATATCCGTCGTTTTCAGAATAAGTATGTTTTCGCATTGCAACGACAGAGGATCGGCAGTCGGGTTTCTTAATTTGATTAGTCTTTTGGAGTTGATATCCTTAAGTTCCAGGCCGAATGCTCGTTTGGTCTAAATGCAACTTGAAATTTTCTTATTAGTCTTTATAACTTAGTGAATGAAATGATCTGTAAAGTAAGTATGATTTTTCATTTGATTAAACCCTAAAGTATCTACGTAACTAAAATTTAGCGGCGTAGTTTAGTTCTAAAATACAAATTTAATTTTCAAATTGCCTTTGACATGACAAGTTTCGTATTAGTATCAAGTCTAGAATTAAACTTAATTTAACATTGTTTTATAAACTAAAGAAGCATCAATTTCAAAGTCACTTAAAGTTAGAAATATTGGGTTAATTAAAACCTTTCGAACTTTAAACAGAATTATACTTAAGAGGGAACAAACTGATAAGTAAGTAGGTACGATAAAGTCGTTAGACTACAGGTTATTTGGACTATTACCTAAGATAACAATGTAACAGAATAATTAATATAACCAGTGGTTGTTCATGTAGCTCGTCTCTTTATTTGAAGAACTAGATATCATTGAGAGAAATTTTTGTACGTCGAGTTTCCGTTACTTACGTAACGCCTGTTGCACTGAAAATTTACCAAAGTGACTTAGGTTGGCTATATTACGAGGAAACTTTGATATATGTAATAAAGCATAATCACCAAATTAAAAATTAAAAAAACCGACTTCAACCGGTTTCTCCAAGATTTCCGATTTGTTTCCATCATTGGTTTCCTCAAATCCTACTTTCTGAATGCAAATTCTTGTAAATGAATGAAAATTACCAAAAGCGCCATACATGTACCTATAACAATTGAAGAGATCCCTCGATTTCTCCAAGATCCCATCATCAGATTGCAACTTGGTGCCAACGGGACCATCTCGGAGTAATACACGTTCGATCACAAAAAGAAATTTTGAAATCGGTTCACTATTATCGGAGATATCGGGTAACATACATACAACAAAAAAAAAAATCAGTCGAATTGAGAACCTCCTCCTTTTTTGAAGTCGGTTAACAAATCTTTGCTATCAAATTTAAAAAACTAAAAAGGTTAAAGTCGATACCAGAGTTCTGGTCTAAGTCAACAAAGAACATTGTACATTATACCAAACAACTGGTGAAATCAACAAAAAACTGGTGTAATAAACCAAATTAATTTAGTACAATGCCAACATAAAAACTTTGGTAAAAAAAATTGTCGAATTTAACCTTAATTCCCGGTTAGAATTACGCAAGATCTGATTTGGATTTATGCGTCGTTGGACTAAAAGTAAATATGGCGATATATAAAAATGTCCACTTGCTTAAATTCGGGCGAATATAATTTTGACGAAGTATAAAAATGTTCACCTGTATATTAGACCAAATATAAACATGTTGCGACACTAGACTAAAAGTAAATATGGCAATGTATAAAAATGTCCACTTGCACTTCGGGCGTATATAATTTTGACGAAGTATAAAAATGTCCACCTGTATATGATTGTTGGTGGTGATGAATTTGGTCCGTATATGTATTATTATATTCCTGGACCTATAGTAAAGAAAGTAGTCATTTTTATATTCAGACTTGATTAGACTTAGACATTTGTACACTTTGAAAGTAGTCATTTTTATATTTCGACTTGATAAGACATAAACATTTTTATAAGATTTATGCGTCGTTGGACTAAAAGTAAATATGGCGATGTATAAAAATGTCTACATATAAAATAAAATTGGTCCGAGTGTTAGAAAGCCAATACTTTAGAATGCTTAAGTCTTATCAAGTCGGAATATAAAAATGACTACTATCAAATTATAAAAATGTTTAGGTCTTATCAAGTCGAAATATAAAAATGACTACTTTCAAAGTGTACAAATGTCTAAGTCTAATCAAGTCTGAATATAAAAATGACTACTTTCTTTACTATAGGTCCAGGATTATAATAATACATATACGGATCAAATTCATCACCACCAACAATCATATACAGGTGGACATTTTTATACTTCGTCAAAATTATATACGCCCGAACTTATGCAAGTGGACATTTTTATACATTGCCATATTTACTTTTAGTCTAGTGTCGCAACATGTTTATATTTGGTCTAATATACAGGTGAACATTTTTATACTTCGTCAAAATTATATATGCCCGAATTTAAGCAAGTGGACATTTTTATATATCGCCATATTTACTTTTAGTCCAACGACGCATAAATCTTTTATAATTTGATAGTAGTCATTTTTATATTCCGACTTGATAAGACTTAAGCATTCTAAAGTATTGGCTTTCTAACACTCGGACCAAATTTATTTTATATGTAGACATTTTTATACATCGCCATATTTACTTTTAGTCCAACGACGCATAAATCCTGATTTGTTTTCCGGGCATTATTTTTTATTATCTAGATCCAATCTGCTTGTGATTCTGATTCAAATGAGCCCAAGTACGTCCAGATCTGAAAGAATCAGTTTTTCGGGATGTTTTGGAACTAGCCCTTTTTACTCGTAGGTCTCACCGCGAGCTACTAAGCTATGAACTATCGGCTATGCTATAAACACGAACAAAAGATACGCACTCCCGTGTAAATAAAAGAGACATAGTCGATAGTTCATAGCTTGGTAGCTCGCGGTGAGACCAGTGCCTTATTATACACACGGTGAATAAATACGGCTTAGGAGGAATTTTTAATAGAAAATACTTTTTTTATTTTATTGAATACCACGAACACATTATATAATAAAATTACAAGACCCATCGTTGGCCAAAACCTCAAAAAGGTTGGTATGACGATAGGGAGTTCGAAATAATTTTACTAAGGGGTATCCCAGGTACTTATTATAACCAGTGAATAAATATAAATATTCAAATATTGTTTCAAAATATTTGTAGTATACTCGTAAGTATGTAAGTATAACCGTTTTTAACATCCGATTGTTTTTTAATTTCCCTGAAATTTTCATCCAATCCAAAACACATGGAACTCTATCGTCAGATAACTCTATGGATATAAAAAAAACAATTCCATGAAAAATTATACCAGACTCGCATTCTTTGACTGCAACTCAAAACTTTTGTCATTTAATTGGTCCACTACAAATTGGTACGTGTCGTACACCGATGTATGCATAAAATATCACGCCGCAAAAGGGTCTGGCAAGTTATATTTTGCTATCACTGATCCTATTGTTGACGCCTAATGACTTTGTCAATTGGAATCGGGCCTTCGTATTTGAAATGGACTTTACGTAGTGAGATAGTTATTTGGGATAATATAATATATTAGCATTTTTTTTGTTATGCCCTTATTTCATTTTATATTTTATGTTATTTGTACACAATTTACTAGAAATTTGGCTTCTCATCACGGATACAATATATTACAAACATACAATTAATACATAGTCCATGCAAGTTTGACTTGACTGGACCACTGTATCTAAGTGTACTGTCAGGCTCTAAAGTGCTCGAAATTCGCAGTAAAGGTATACAGATAGTCGAAATTACCGGAGGCGGCCTCAAATTTATCACTCCGCCTGCCTCAGTTACACTATACGTTAGTATTATTACAATTGAGCTATAAACACTACGATTCCGTTAAGATTTGGTATATGGATATTTGAATACATATTTTTATGATATTAAGTAATACCTGTATATACTTAAACAGCTACTTAAATGGACAGCATAGAGTTTAGTGTTACCAACAGTAGTGTATTATTGGTGCAGCTGG
Source organism: Thaumatotibia leucotreta (assembly GCA_025490895.1). Classification (NCBI taxonomy): domain Eukaryota; kingdom Metazoa; phylum Arthropoda; class Insecta; order Lepidoptera; family Tortricidae; genus Thaumatotibia; species Thaumatotibia leucotreta. The sequence continues at coordinate 21,449 of JALPQI010006517.1, forward strand.
ATCAGATAAGATCCAGCTGCACCAAAAATACACATTCGAATACTAATTTGAATCGATTCAAGAAGTTATCATTCAAATACACATTTTGTTGGCGTCAATTAAGGCGCCTGATGAAAATGCACATGCAATGCGACCTTTGCAGCTCACCGCCTCTTAGTTATAAGGATCTTTTAATATAATTTTGCATGTCACTCAGTCAGTCACTATTAAATCCACAAGTCACAGCTAACAGACGTCTCCTTATTTTAATCACCCTGAAGTTTTCTGCACCAAATCCCTCAGACCCTTGAACACATTTAGTGGAATACTAATTTGAATCGATTCAAGAAGTTATCATTTCAAATACACATTTAGTGGAGAACTAATTTGAATCGATTCAAGAAGTTATCATTCAAATACACATTTAGTGGAATACTAATTTGAATCGATTCAAGAAGTTATCATTCAAATACACATTTAGTGGAATACTAATTTGAATCGATTCAAGAAGTATTCATTCAAATACACATTTAGTGTCCCGCAAGAAGTCTGTCACGTAAAAATGTATTCAAATAGTGAGGTAGACGAAAGCTATTAAGTTCTGGTTTTAGGACATTTTTACTCCAGAAGTAACATTTATCCATTCGAATATTGTATTTATTTACACCAATGGTACCAAGTCTACGAACCATTTATCTTTTCTGATTACTCGCGCTGATACTCGCAAACCAGTATAATATATACGCATTCGCTTAGATTTTTAATAACAGTTAGTTATTAAAACACCGCAATAGTGTTCAGTGTTTATTAGTTTAACATCGTGACGTCCGTGTATATGACATTGACACAGTCCATTTTTTATTTATTATTCAGTTGCGTTTTTATTCAATACTTCAAGTGACTTTAGGTTTGATATCTATGAGGATACTAATAAAAGTATTGTGTTTTATATGTCATATATAATATAGAAAAGAAACCACATGTACTTATTCATAAACATACTTTATTTTGTTTAAAAAAAAAAAAAAACATAGTAAAGAGTGAAACATTTGTTTTAATGTTTATTTTTTACAATAGACAATGGCCAAGATCAATACCTTTTACGTGTACTCTTATCTACATAGTATTTATTTAAGAAGTATATCACTCAAATATCGTGTTATCTTTTACAAATTAGAATTAAGTAGACTTCTGAGACATTGTACCTCTAGTCAATGGTGTACCCATGTGGGGAGTCCGATGACAAACCCTCATCTATCTTATCTATTACTCTACGCGTTAATTCGTAGACTTCGTCTAATATTGTATTTTTCACAACATATTGGGCACATAGCTCAGCATTACATTTACAGATACATTCATAATTCTCGTCTAGTTTGCTACTGTTGTAAATTTCTATTTTTATGACTTTTGTGCCACCATTCCGATGTGGTTTCTTGATAAACGAGTAAACAACGGGTGCTGCTTTCCTCTTGACCCCCGAGGACAGACGTCTTACCCCCGATCCAACTTCACTCTGACTTTGATTTAGAGATGAAGTGAGAGGAACGAAGTTGAACAGGTGTTCTGATGTATCCTGTAATGAATAATTAATTATTAGTTCAATTAATGTCTAACTATTCATCTGAAAGTATTTAGGGGGAGACCAAAAATTCCAATCAAATACCGTAATATAAAAATATACAGTAAGATACAATTATTACAGATAAATGAAATACAATTTAGAGATTTAAGTTCCCCACTATTTATCCATTAGAGATTTACTTAAAATAAATTTTAAAATTATTATACCAATTTTTTATAAGTGCTCTATTTAAATACTATAATGTTTATTAAAAAGGACTTACCGACATATTTTCAGTAGAACTAACTGCTGTTAAAATATTGTATTGAATAAGTTTGTTCACTTATTTTCAGGATTTATATCCGAAAATATCATCGTTATTAGAGTTCAAAATATCATGTATTTTATTGAAATTCGTATATGGAAAGTCATATGGAGTGATTGGCGACTGACAAATATGATACCGTCTGTGTTGATATCCATATACCGCTCGCCGAATCATAATCATAATAAGTTAAATAGAATTGAAGCGTGAAATTGATTCTTAATACATACGGTTAGTCATCAAATTGTATTGACATACGTGTGGATTTACAGAGTGAGCAATAATGCGCTGATGCAAATAAAATATACTAGCTCATATCGTGACTTCGTCTTCTTATTTAAGATTAATAGTATGTTTAAAGCAAAATAAATCCAGAAAAAGATAGATAAATGAATGTAAATAAATAGCAGCCAAAATCATAACCCACTTCTGCGTTACCGTAGTCGGGTAAAAATCGTGTTTGTTCTTACTTTAACAGATTATATTATATCTAATAATTTTTGTGCAGTTACGGCCATAAATATAATATATTAGCACTTCACATACAGATGTCTGATAAGGTGAAAAATGTATACTTATTTTTGTCGTCGACCGTTCACATATACCATACCTACCTGCCTGCAAATCATAATCATAATCATAATATGTGAAATAAAATAAAACATACCAAATTGAGTCTTAATACATGCGTTTAGTGATCAAATTGTGTTGAAATACGATCGTGTGCATTCGTATTTTGAAGAGTTATTAGTAATAATGCGCTGATGCAAATAAAATATACTAGCTCCTATCCTGACTTTGTCTTCTTTTCTAAGATTACGAGTACTAGATAAACGAACGTATACAATTATAATGAAGTTACTTAGTACAGTCAAGGGCATTAATATATATATACACTTCTCCATACTGATCCTTTACAAATGTGTCTATATATTAATGCACTCGACTGTACGTACCTGCACATTTTGTTTTACATAACTGATGTATTGTTTTCGTTTGTTTGTTGATTAAAGGTAAGTATCTACTCAAAATAATATTGACTAAATATGAAAATAAAATGTTATTATTTATTGATTGAATAAAAAAGGAAGTAAACCCACAGTATGAAGGTAAGCGAAATATAGAGCTTCTACTTTAGGCTAAGTGCTGAATTGCTGATGCGCCTTCGAAACTGTACCTTTTTAATCGCGTCGACAAATTTCATATATGGGAGAGCTCCACGTGAATGTTCACTACTTAAGCCGCCCGATCGGGCCTATTGCTTCATTCCGATAAACAGGAAGCAAGGAAACCCACTCTTCTCTTCCCAACTCCAGCTACAGCACATCATCATCATCATGTAAGTATGAATCAATGTATATGTTAATGTTACTAATAGGTACTAGAATCATCATAAACTCGTAATAACAATTGAAGAGTGTCTTTTTAAATGGGCTTATTTTGTGTGATCACTTAGACAAAGATCATACTTTGTGTGAAAAAAAACTCATAGAGAAATAACCCCTTTGAAAAGACACTCCTCAATCAATAATTATTTAAATTAAAAAATGTTAGAGTAATAGAGAATTATAATAATTATATAGAAAGACACGAGTAATTAGCTACTTAGAATTATAACTTAACCTTTCAAACTAATGTACTATCAGCATCACTGTTAACTACACATTTGTAAGCGTTATTGCAATGACATAAGGTCTATCGATGGTTAGTTATGGGTGTTGCTACTTGCTGTTAATACCTACAGTCAGCCAATTTGATTTCTACTTACTGAGACAGTTCTATAGTGATATAAAACTTTGTCTCAGTAACTAACAACGTCGTAGTCCTGTAGAAAGTAATCTAGTAGTTACTATGACAAAATTTTATAGTGTGTGTGTATGTGTGTGTGTGTCTGTGTGTGTGTGTGCGTGTGTGAATATACTTGATAATATCGTTCTCTTCGAGATCAATGAATACTTAATAATTATTTCTGATTACCTACCTATCTGTTTCTAAATAATACATAATTGGGTTTACCTTAAATTCGTAACTAAAGTATCCGCACTCTATTATTCAAGCTCATGTTAAATGATTGTAAATTTAATAGTAACATATTTATCTGATTTTCAGGTCGAAACGCTCGAATGCCGAAGATTTGTTCCTATCGTCGTCCTCGGAGGATGATTCGCCCCCGCCGCCGCCGCCGCCGCCGCCGAAGGCTGATGAGGGTGACAAAAGGAATAAGAAGAAGTCCAAGCCTTCGACATCGGCGAGCTCGAAGAGGGTGAGAATTGCACCAGCACCAATGAAGCCGCGACACGGCACTGCGGCGGAGCTATTCGGCGCCGACAGTGATGACGAGGGGTTGGAGGCGAACCAAACTTCAGGCGAGGGTAAATTATTATCCTACATTTCACGAAGGCTTGCGAATGGTTTCGCGCGTCAGGCAAATCCAGATAAAAAGGGCACCCACTTTGTTGAGGTTAAAGTTTACAAATGCAGTGATATTGAACAGGTATCGCCAGTGAATCGATGGCGTCATGCCGTAGTCAATATTAAAAACCGAACCGATGATAATACTGAAGCTTGGAGACACTTGGCCAATTTTATTCACGCAACGCGAAAAGAATACCGAACGTGTGTGCCGTCATTTGTTAGTAATTATTATTGATGAATTTTAAACATTGTATCGATTTATTATTATCTTAATGTTAATACATCTGCTATAGAATACCGGAGTAATAAATAAATAAATAAATTATGCTCCTATATTTACAGTATTCATATTGCCTTGCGTGTATAAATTTAGCTGAATGTCCACACCCTGTAGTGTTAGAGTGAATTCTTTTTCGTAATGTATAATTCCAACTATGTATAAATATATATATATATATATATATATATATATATATATATATGAAATACACCCTAACATTGAAGCGTGGAAACATTAAGCTTAATTTATTCACGCAGCGCAAAAGGAATACCACAGATATGGGTTCTCATTTTTAGTTAGCGTCTATTATATTACTGATGTTTTAACTCTGTGTTCATTCTTAACTTAAGTACCTATATATTTGTTATAAAATATAAGTTCTTTAACATATCATTTAACAAATAATAATAAATGTATCTTATATTACCTTCAAATAAATTGTAATCTATAAAGTGTGTCATTTTGTTTACAGTGAGATCACATAACCTCCCGTCATCCAGAACTATTTCAATGAAATGTGACAAATGTGGAATTGAATTGCCTAAGAATGAATACAATTATCATTTGAGAACCAATTTACATAAATCGAATTGCATATTGAAGACTGATTTTAATAATATTGAAATTATAGCAACTGCCTTTAAAAACAGAATAGTAACGTATCGTTTGAATCCAATACAAAATGAATACCCCACTCCTGAGACGTTTCTGTGCGATATTCAAAGTAACATTATGAAAGTTGTGGAAATGTCATTACTGAAACATAAATGTATCAAAATAAACTATGAGCTATTCGTTTACTTTACATTACCACATTCAGACAAACAACAATTAAAGTCGTTCAATACAAAATATGATGTTATTTATGGAAACTCGAATATTAATGAGCTGTTTGCAAAAACGATTGAGCATTTGAAAGATAAACTTACTGAATTTGAACACCGTGAATCTGGCTGGTCTTTTGTTGCAATAAGTCATTTAGAAGTCAATGTAAACAAGTATTGTCCGATGCGAGGAGGTACTTACATACCTTTACCTCCTACTGTCAAAAATACCAAAAGCTGCATTAATATTCAGAACAATGATAATTATTGCTTTTTATGGAGTATACTTGCTGGTCTATATCCTGCAAAGAGCAATGTGTGTCGAACTAAATCATACCCGCACTATTCAGATGTTTTAAATATAGACGGAATAGCATTCCCCTTATCAGTCAAAGATATACAGTTATTTGAAAAGAATAACCCTGAAATAAGCATTAATATATATGGATTAGATAATAAGTGTGTTGTAACAGGCCCCCTGTACAAATCAAAATCAAAGAAAAATAATCATTTTAATTTGTTATACATAGAAAAAAATGGTAAAGGACATTATTGCTTCATTAAAGACCTTGTACGATTAATTCGAAAACAAGTAACTTTACATAGAGGTCAAATGAATTTCTGTGACTCATGTTTACAATTTTTTAAAAGCGAAAATAAATTTAAAACTCATCATTGTTCTGAAATTGTAACAGTTTTACCTAATGAAAATACTGTCATTCAATTTAAGAATTTCGAACGCAAGCAAAAAATTAATTTCATTATATACGCTGACTTCGAAAGCATGTTAATTAATTGTAATTCAAAGAATGGTAAAAATACGCAGAACCTGAAAAAGCATGTCCCAACATGTTTTGGTTATTATGTATGCTGCTCGCACGATTCCAGTTTGAATAAATACGTTTCTTACAGAGGTGAAGATTGCGTGAAAGTTTTTGTTGAATGGTTAATTAACGATATTCAAGAAATTAACAGTATACTGATTAAAAATAATCCTATGAATCCATTATCAAAAGAAGAACAATGTAATTATGAGAATGCTACACACTGTCATATTTGTAAACAGTTTTTATTTGGTGACAAAGTTCGTGATCACGATCACATCACATCAGAATACAGAGGTGCCTCTCACTCACTATGCAACCTGCAATACAGAATCTGTCCATTTGTACCAGTTGTCTTACATAATTTAGCTGGGTATGATAGTCATCTCTTTATAGAAGAACTTACAAAGTACCCCGGTTCTATTAAAATAATGCCACAGTCCAAGGAAAAATATTCATGTATAAAAAAAACGATATCTTCAACTAACGAACCGAGTCAATCACTTGAAATAAAGTTTATTGATTCCTACCAATTTCTTAGTTCCAGTTTATTTGAGTTAACCAAAAGTTTGAACAAAGAAGATTATGTTAACTTGTCTAAAGAATTTACTGATGGGTACCACTTTCAGTTATTAACACGTAAAGGTGTTTACCCTTATGATTACATTGATTCCTGGTTAAAATATGAAGACAATAAATTACCAGAAAAAGAAATGTTTTATAATTCTCTGCAATGTAAACGTATATCAGATACCGATTTTAAGCATGCCGAAACTGTATGGTCAGCTTTTAATATAAAGACTTTAGGAGAATATACTGATTTATACTTAAAATGTGACGTCTTATTGTTATGCGATGTATTTGAACATTTTAGAAATACTAGTTTGCAGCATTATAATCTGGACCCTGCTTATTATGTATCTGCGCCTAATTTAAGTTGGGATGCTATGCTTTTGTTTACAGACGTAAAATTACAATTAATACACGATTTAGAAGTATATCAGATGATAGAAAGAGGAATACGTGGCGGGTTAGCCCAGTGTTCTCTTCGGAATTCAAAAGCAAACAATAAATACACACCCGATTATGATGCTTCTAAACCCACATCATATTTGATATATTTAGATTGTAACAATCTCTATGGTTATGCGATGAGACAAAAAATACCTGTATCAGATTTTGAATTTTTAAATCCCGATGAAGTTATCAATTTTAACATACTGACCATACCAAGAAACGGTGAACATGGATACATTTTAGAAGTTGATATGAGTTATCCTGATCATTTACATGATTATCATGCTGACTTGCCCTTTGCACCTGAAAAGTTTGTCCCCCCTGGAGGAAAGACAGAAAAGTTAATTGCAAATTTACATGACAAATACAACTATATCATTCATTTCGTACATTTAAAAGAATGTCTAAAGAATGGGTTAGTGTTACAGAAAATACATCGCATCCTTCGTTTTAGACAGTCTAATTTCTTACAAAAATATATTGATCTCAATACTCGATTGCGACAAGAAGCTTCTACTACATTTGAGAAAGACTTTTTTAAATTACTAAACAATGCTATATTTGGTAAAACCATTGAAAACAAGCGAAATCATATGCAAGTTCAATTAGTTACAAAATGGAAAGACAATGACAATAAAACAAACAAGCACTTAGGTGCAGAGAAAATACTATTGAAACCTAATGTAAAGAGTGTATCTATAATTAATGAAAACTTTGTAGCTATTCAATTAAGTCCAGAAAAAATTTGTTTAGACCGCCCCATTTATGTTGGATTTACAGTTTTAGAATTGGCGAAAAAGCACCTATACCGATTTCATTATGATTTCGTTAAAAAAACGTACCAAGAAAATGTTAAACTCTGCTATACTGATACTGACAGCCTTCTATATAACATTATAACTGACGACTTTTACAACGATCTAAATAAAAACATATTAAAATTTGATACTAGTAATTATGAGCACAATAACCCGTACGGTATACCTAAATTGAATGCTAAAGTACCTGGTTTATTTAAAGATGAATTTGGCGGTGTGGTAATTACTGAATTCGTTGGATTAAGAGCTAAACTGTATTGTTTAAAAAGTGTAAAGAAGACAATAACAAAAGCAAAAGGAGTCACGAAACCTATAACTAATAAATTAAAAATTAAACATTTTGACGAAGCTTTGCAAACAAAAAAAGTGTATAGCCATAATATGAATATGATACGATCTATCAAACATGTTTTATATTCACAGCAAGTTGATAAAGTCGTTTTAAACTGTAACGACGATAAAAGGCAAATACTGCCCGACAACATACAAACTTTACCATGGGGCCACTGTAATACTATATTTTAAATTAAATATAATCGTGAAGTATTTAAGTATAATTTGTTTTTTTATAAGTTATTTTTAAGGCTTCTCTGTATCACTCTCATAAATGCAATAAATTAATTGACTTGTTAAATAATCATTGTTGTTTTTATTTGGTAAGGCACCTATATAAAGCGTTGAAATATCATATTTTCCTCATATTCACAATGAAATTCATTAAGCATACTCAAACTCTGGAAGTAAATAGTATAATAGTAGAAAATGATCGTCACAGAAATACAACACATAGTACATTATTCCCCAATACAATTCGTTGTATAATATGTGGACCCTCAAACTGTGGTAAAACTAATATAATGTTAAATTTACTAATACATGAAAATGGTCTAAAGTTTAAAAATATCTATTTGTATTCAAAGACAGCTTTCCAGCCAAAGTATCGTTACCTCCAGCAAATTATGGAGAAAGTTCCAGATGCCAAGTTTTTAATATTTAACGACAATAACGAAGTTATTCATCCAAATGAGGCCATGACCGATTCAATCATGATTTTTGATGATGTCGCATGTGAAAATCAAGTAAACATTCGCAACTACTTTGCTATGGGAAGACATAGACAAATTGATTGTTTTTATTTATCGCAAACTTATTCCAAAATTCCAAAACAATTGCTAAGGGATAATGTCAATCTGTTAATTGTTTTCAAACAGGATGATATTAACTTGAAACATATATACAATGAACATGTGAACACTGATATGGATTGGATAAAATTCAAAGAACTTTGTTCAATTATATGGTATACTCGTTTTAGCTTTTTACTGATCAATAAAGATTGCGGTATAAATAAAGGTCGATATAGACAAGGGTTTGACACATATATTTATTTTTAGATTTTCCATTATAAAATGATTTAAATGTCAACGTAGTCCTCACTTGAATTTAAGTGCCTGTATTAATCGGTTGATGTTAACGCTGGTAAAATGGATACACGTTTAAAAGAACAAGTTATTAAAGCTGCAGATAATATTAAAAAAAAAATAAAGAAGATTAATAATGAAGAACATGAAAATCATATACATTTTAGAAAAGTTTTTAAGTCTATTACTGAACCATTGGAAAATATTGCTATGCAAAGTGTTAATGTCAAACCGGATTTTATTATGAGCACTAGTACAGATACGAATGACATATCTCAGAGTTTAAATGATTCTACAGGATACAAAAATTTCAAAGATCTAATTGATCCTGATGGACACTCCGAATATTATGAATACTCTAATGATAACGATAATAATTCTCACGAAGAAAATAATGATACACTTTTATCTCTAAAAAAAGAAGATATGATTGATTTATATCAGGACATTAATATACCATTCGGTATTCGCAGCATGAATAAAAAGTTGATGATGGGTAATTCTGATGTATGCTTATCTTTAGTGAATAATGGTACTAG
>JALPQI010006518.1:0-58207 GCA_025490895.1 Thaumatotibia leucotreta
TATAAACTGGAATAGCAGCTGCTTCAGCAATTGCAGTCTTCTACTCACAACAATAACGTGTGTATTTGAATAAATGTGGTCTGAAAACTTAAATTTTGATAATTTGAATCATAATGTCTTTTTCTTTAACAACTTCAGAAGCTAATGTCCACTAAGCGAGAGACTGTCCTTTACACACAGGTAACAAAAGAACAAGATAACAACTTTAGTTTTCTGTTGTCTGTGTGCAGATTTCCTTCGGGAATATGTCCGGACTTTAATACCTACCGCGGGTGTGTTGTTTTAATGAGTGTTAGTTATTTTAATGCTAGCGTGTGATATTGTTTGGGTTTTAATGTAACTACTTTCGCTACATGCATATATCTCAGCACATTTATGGGAAATATCGTAAAAGGGTCACATCATCAGCCTATGTCAGTCCACAGCTGGACAATGCGTATGGACGCATTAAATAGGAGGTAAATACCCATAATAACCACGCTGGTTAAACGGGTTGGCGATTGCAGTAGTGTGTCCACTCCACTATGACTTCAGAAAATAATAGTCATAATTTTATCAAACGAATACTTTTATCAGAGGATTGTAAAATCAGCCGCTGGGGTACTTAGGCTGGTTAATCTAAATACGTATGTGATATGTCTATTTTATGTGTGTTGGTGTTCTTTACAAGTGTGACCGGACTTGAATAGCCTGGGTGTGTTATTTTAATAAATGTTGGTGCGCCCCTCCGTTTTGTACCCTTGGAAGACCCTCCGTTTTGGTTATTAATAAGCGCTTGTGTAGGTAATGGATATTGATTGAAATTTATTACGATGATGATTCTACGTCAAAAATAGCCAGCTTGCAACACTGATATTTTATAGGAAATAACGGGTTACTTAGCATGGCCTGACATGCAGGGTTCCATAGTTGTTCAAAAACGGCTGGGCCGGTTATGTTCGAAATAGTTTTATTTTAAAGAATTCTATAAACTCACTATTCCTGATTTTTTTTCATATTTTTAGACCCACGATTTATTCTGGAGTTCTCCGAAAATATTGACTTTAGCAAAAACTTTCTTTTGAAACTCTTATTCTCTTTAAGAGACCTATTAATGCAAAATATAATTAATGCAAAATAAAAAATCATCACCACTTTACAAGGTAAGGGAGGTACCAGTTTTTTTTCTATATTTTATTGTACCATGTCGACGTGATTAATATGGATACTTGTACCAAATTGCAGATTTCAAGTACTAACAGCACCTGAGCAATGCTGCGGATAGACGGACAGACGGATTGACTAACATGGCAAATGTATAAGGGTTCCTTATTGTTTACTACGGAACCCTAAAAATACTTGTAATATATAATTTACTGCTGCACTGACTACTAAGCTTCTATTGCAAAGACTATTGGAAGGACAATAATTATTTATTCATTTGATCATGTGGACATAGTGAACCTTATTGTAACATAATAGTGTGACGACACCAATGAGGTACAGTCGGTGTCAAAGATATCATTACGGCTTAGGTGCCAAAAATGTTTACACGACCTTAATGTCAAGGCAATAAAGTTTTGTAAATATATTTTTGGGAAATAAAACGTAATCATGTCTTTGACGTACTGGGTGCATAGAAAAGTTGCCAATCGCTAACGCTTAATCGTCAATCGTAAACGAAAGGCAGCTAACTGTCTTGGTCGCACTAATATGAAAGAGTGACAGAGAGGGAAAACTACGATACGCTACTAAGCGTTGGAGGTTGGCAACTTGGCTAAGCAGGTGTTCTTATTTTAAGAAAGGTTGAGCAACAGTCAATCTACAAGCGTAGGAGTAGGTTCTTAGTACTAAGATTGAAGTGTCCATCACTGGTGCATTTCAGCTAAAAGTATCCGACATTGGTTACATCTCCCTGCTTTAATATTTACTTTATTGTACTAGTAAGAGTTGACATATACATATTAACTGACTATTTTACCTTGATCAAAACTGTGCTAATTATGTTCTGATTTGAAACTAAAATCCCATCATTTGCATACGAAGCTTTGGGCTCAATAATCCGTGTTCTGAATATCAAAGCAACTAAATTCAGTAGGTGACATAATTTCAATACGGTTTTCCATATTAATATGATTAGTATTGAAAATAGGTACTAATTATTTAATTTTTACAATTATATAACTTGTATAACGAGATATTCGTCTGTTCGTGAGCATACCGATAGACTTTACCAATGCATTTTTGATGACAAAAGAAGTAAAAAAAAAAAATATGCGACATGTCATTTACGAACAAAAATTTATTTTTAAATATTTTTTTGTGATATTTTTAATTTATTTCTACATGACCAGTAATAAATTATAGGGAAAGTTTTTTTTTTATAAGGCTTTTAATTTTTTTTTAGTTGAACATTTTTCTGAAACTTTTTTTCATTTTCTCTAACTTTAATCAATGAATAAGTATGTCGAGATGAAAACTATTACTGTAAGAATTTATATCATGCAGGCATTTTTCAGTGACTTATGATGAAAATAGTTTTTTGAAAAACATGTCATTATCTCTTAAACTAAGCCGAATCCAGAAAAGTTCATTTGACGTTATAGCCTCAAAATGAGGTCAGGAATACACCTTTCAAGTCTGTCCGTATACTCACGAACACCCTGTATAGTAACGCTATTCATTATTTCTGTATTTATTTAAGCAACGTCAATAGATTGTAAAAATCTTTCCATTTCATCGTTATTTGTTTAAGAAACGGATTAAAGCCAAGCTGCCCTCCTTTTTTTTCTGAAACTCGTTTTAATAGGTAACTAAATGATAATAGTAATAAACTCGTAGGTACTCATTCATATAGCTTTTATTGATGTTTTTTTTTGTTACAGTACTCCCTTCTGCAAACAGTAGTTGAGGCTTGTCAGAAGAAGAAAAACTGCCAGTTTAGCACCGCTCTCATGGCGGGGACCGTCGACCCGTGCCCCAAAGCCAGAAAATTTGTGAGAGTGGCCTACAAGTGTCGACCCTGTAAGTACAACCTTATTAAGACCCTACCTTACCTAAATACATTATCTGAAACCACACTCACCTATAAGACGCATGTTTAATACGTGTATACATAGTTTCTACAAGGAAAGGTACCCCTTTGAAAAAGCTTTGAATTTTTTTTGTAAAGTTGATTTTTATGTAAGTCTATGGACGCATGCAACTCCTGGAGATTTACTATGCGCTTTGTCGTTTCCCATCTTTCTACCATTCTTGCCTACATTGCGTACCAGACCAATTTAAATACTTAATCCAAATCATAGTGTTCAAATCAGCAGTTTCTCGAAAACATTGACTCTTAACTTAGCAAGCCGCTAAAGTATTGGTTGTCCCTTTTAGTCTCATCAATATGTCTATCAAAGAGAAAGGGACAAACAATACTTAGCGACTTGCTAAGATAGGAGATGTTTATGAATATTTAAGGGGGTAAAAATACAATAGACATACTTCTTTAACTAACTCGCATGGCTAAGTGTCATGGCCGTTCTCCCAAGAAAGTTGTATTGGAGACTGGCTTAATTAGGTACGTTTGATAAATTCAGGAGCCTTATTTTATTGCTCGTTACGTTAATTCATACACAAATTCATTCAGCAAGAAATAAAAGATTCACCCGTATTATAATTTACATTTATGAAATCCAGACGATCCATAGTCAATAACCAGGTATGGCTCGTAGCAAATAAGATTAAACATGAATGAGATATTGTAAAATGCATTTTATGTGTGGATCCATGTGGTTATCTACAATGTAATCAGCGATTAAAGGCAATTCCACTTATGATGTTACTAAATAGGTACGTAATTTCTTGTTTGTTGCAGAAGAAAACAATGATTTTTCATATATTTTCAGTTACGAGCACTTAAAATCAGTAGGCAACCTAGTGTGCAAAAATTCGTAATTGCAAAAATACACACTCGGTCAATGAATACGGGCAGGTGGTTTTTTTTCATAGAAAATAATGCGAACATGCAGATTTCAAAATATTGACAGTGTAGGTAAAATATATTTTTAAATTATCCAAAAAAACTTTAAAATTATCGTTAGGTCCGTCTGTAGAGACAAAAATGTAGACAGTTTAAGAAAACCACCTAAAATGTATGTTAATACAAGTTTTTTCATCATGAATTGCTATTTTTATATCTACGGATACATCTGACGATAAAGTTCCGTGTTTTTCGGATCGGGTGAAAACTTCAGGGAAATTCCAATACAATCTGATATTAAAAACGGTTCCACTAACCACTTGTACTATAAATATTTATTTTAAATATTTGTAATCAGCATGTTTCCAGTATTTTCTACTTCGACCCGTATTTATTGACCGCGTGTGTAATTGTTAAAAATATTTTTCACAAGATTGCAGAGTGAACGAATAGGAATGCTCGTAGCATGTTACTAACGTTTTTTATGAAAACTAACACCGGAAATGAAACATTTGCCTTTGATTGTGTTTCGTATTTGTTCGTAAATAACATAGTTGACATACTTACATAACTCGCCAATAAATATAAATAATGAGTGAGCAAGTAATGTAGGTACAAGAAAATTTATAAATTAAATTTTTGCTAGTTACTTTTCCTGGCATTCAACTAAACAATGCCTGATAAATTAGTAACTTTGTTCATTTTATTAGCCACTGCATCCTTCCTTCACTTTGTAACAAGGCATTCTTAAAGTAAGTATGCACTAACTAAAAGAAATCAAAAAGAACCATTGAAACCGGCAGAGTTTAAGCTACATTTAACAAGATACCATTGCCAACTATAACTATAACATTAAATCTCTTCACAGAATCCTGTGATACCTAATATTTATTTACAAAGTCCGTGAATATATTTCACGTAAATCAATAAGAGCTAGCCAAGCATATCTGCACAATCTTCGGTCGTAGAACAAAGAGAGGATCCAATATCGGCCAGATAATCACCGAAGCGACTTAGTCTTTATGAAAATAACGGAAAATCTACCAGTCATTCAGTGTTATATAAAAAGACGGTTCGTTATGATGAAGTATCTTATGTGCCTACCTATAAAACGTTCTTTGTGGTTTCATTTTTAATTATAGTAAGATGTATTTTTAAATATCTTTATTTACAAATTTGTATAATTTACATGTTTGTACACAAACTACATCTAACTAACCTAACCTATATCTAAGATTGACGTTTGTGGCATTGTACCCAAGATTGATATGTAATTTATAATATATCATTTTGATTTTACATGTAGTAGTTGATGTAGAAAATAACATATCAAATAATAATATATAATATATATGTATAATTAGCAGACCGGGAAAATCTGACATTTAACACTTTCATTGCGGACGAGTGCTACGCGCTACGCTCGTAGCCAAGCCCGTGATTTTTCCGCTTTGTAGCGAAAATGGACCTCCCACAAAAAACTCCCCTCGGAAGTTCCCCGCGCTCAAAGTGTTAAATAAACATTATCGTTGATGTTATGTCATCATCATTTTGTTTAAATTGTTATTAATATTATAATTTCTACATTATTAGAAAGTTTTTTTTTTATATCTAAAGTGCATTTACTACTTTACCGTTAAATAATATACACCGTTCAGTGAATAAATCAAAGTATAAAAAGTTATTATATTAAAAACACATCGTCATTGAATAACTGAGATGTGCACTTGAGTTTTAATTTCAATCTTGTTCCTGCTCATTTAAATATTGTAATATGATTTTCTAGAGTGCTCGCCATAAAAAATATATCGCCTGTTGAAATATGCAACATACTTCTAGGTAATGGAATAATGACGCAGATAAAATGGAATCCATTCAGAAAAGTTTAAGTTATCGTACCAGTATACTTAAATTGTTATTACTCAATGATGTTGAAATAATAAAGATACGTTATAAGATGCTTACTTTACGTTTCGGCCCTATATCAATTTATTTATTATTTAGCTTTTTATAGTGTATTTAATTTCTAGACAATACTCGTAATCGTCACAAGTAATATTGTTTCGCAACGACGTTTTACTTTAACTTGATTCGTGGTATATAATAGAGTTTATTAATTGAAGTAAATATTGCACGTATTGATATAATTTTTAGACAGTGACTGGTATTTAAAAATATACTATTTTATAAATTGTCTGTAGTACAATAATGGGTTGAATTTGTTTTATGGCAAAATATAGTTTTTTTTTTCATTTTTACGATTGTAACCGTTTGGTGTCAATTACTAATTGGTTAGTCTATTTTAAATTCGTTGCTCATATTACAAGCAACACCAAGTTAACAATAGCGTTAGTTTCGGTAATTAACGTGTACAAATATTATAATAAAGTACAAATATTAAAATAAAGCAGTATTTACATCGAAGAGTGTTATAAATATTCGATGTCACATACATACCAAAGAAAACACGATTACCGGTCAACGTCCGAGGTGGGAATCGAACCCGCGTGCTCAGCTTTCACTGATGGCTGCACCGCTCGGCCACACTACATAAACACTACATAATACATAAACTTTTTATGTTATCTTTAAACTATTCAAATATTAAAACGTGAGTTTAATTATATTTATAGTTATTATGTCCCACGAATGCTTAAATTCAGTTATTCTAATAACATAAAATAGTACATTACGACACAAGTGCGAAAAACATGAAATTCGAAACGAGTGGCGATGTTTTGAATCGACACGAGTTACGAATTTTGTTTTTGCACGTGTCTCGTACGAAGTTTTTTGGTGCAGATGGTCCTCCGAAGTTTTGGACCTGACGTATAATGACACGATGACGATACCATTACATTAGCCACTGTGAGACTACTTAAAATACAAATAAAAAATGTCATAAAATAATTTTATTTGTTCCATAAAAGTAGTAGGTACGATGTAATAAATGATGCTTTGTAAAATTAAATGCAAATTATTTCATTATAAGTACCGAATCTTTAATCCCACGCACTAAAGGATATTTTGTTGTTCAGTATACCGGTCTGTCTATCCGGTATAAAGTAAAATTAATACCTACTTGTATTTATTTACGAGGGATCTTATCATTGTAAAATATTTTACACAAATTTTGATTATCCATGTAGGTACTTCACCGAAAACTATCATAAAGTTAATAACGTTTAACACTGCAGTAATATTTCTAAATTATACTTTTTAATTATGCAGCGTGCTGCATAACTCACCATCCTGAACTCCACTCACACTGCGCAATCATTAAAATATTTTTTTTATACTTTTTGAACCATAACCTTACCTGGTCTGCTTCGATTTTCAAAATCGCTGCATTGCATTTTAATGGCCAACAATAATTCAGCGGTAGAAAACAAAAGGGGGTTCAGTCTAATCGCGTGAGCGGGCGTTTTTATGAGCGCTCCTGGAAGTGTATTGATGTGATTTATGCCCTGTTAATAAATTCCTGGATGAGGTCGCCGCCCCGGGCGCGGCTGATAAGGTGCGGCGAGTACTCATTAGGGTAAACCGGTGGATTGAACGCGACTAGCTCAGTCCACACTACACTTTATTATACAATGTGAGGCCTTTCACACGGGAGAAAAATGAAATGAGTGACTCCTTAGACTATCGGCAATAATCCTGTAAAGGTCCCGGTGATTCAAAGTGGTTAAGGTCGGAGATATTGTCATTCAAAGCTATGGACCTTTAGTACTGGATCTTGGCATCACGATGTCGTAGCTTGTCAGTCGCAAGTCATCTTGATAGTATACCAGGTACGAAGTCATAACAATAATTTTGTTTTTATTGTTACGGTTTTAAAAAAAATTGTACATTTTTCAATGATTCAAAAATGATAAGTTATTGATAACTTTTAATTCAAGTAAATGAACCCATAATAGTGAAAAATACATGAACAAAAAAAAAGTTTTTTTTTAAATTACAATATGTGGAAATGATTGTTGATCAGCTTATTAATGCACCGATTAAATTTTCGCCCCGGTTGTAGGTCACACACTGTATTATTTATTCACTTTTTGTTATATTTTGTTTGTTTTGTTGTTGTAATATGTGTACTTATGAAGGTGTAATTCTCATGCCAACTAAAACTCACTCTATTATCACAAAATAAGAATTAAGAAAAAAAAAGACTTCAACCAATTTCTCCAAGATCCCATCCCTAACTTGGTGCCAAGGGTATTGAGTTATTGGTAAATATACAAATTTAAAACTTTTAATTATGGTTTTTTCATGCTCGCCGTTGCTAAAATAAGATCAAAAAATTTAAATAAGACCAATCAGTAAACATCAGCTCTCTCATAAAAAAAAATCATGATCGTTTCGCCCAGTTGGAGTTGAGACATAAAAAACATACAGTCGAATTTATAAATTTTTTGAAGTCGGTTTAAAATTGTCGCGTTTAGTATTGAATCAGAACAATACGAACTTTATTTCAAGTAGGCGTTTGTTACTTAGTGAGTTTTGGTTGTCAACCAACGATATATTATACAGAGTGATCAATTCAAACGGGTCAGTACGGAAGTTTTAGAAACCATAACAGATTGCGAAATCTTGCCTTAGGAACCATGAGATTGATTTTAGTAAATAGAAAAACTGCATTCATACACTTATAAAAATACGTGTAATCGGCCCAGGAATCGAACCTGTATGCTTAGCCAAGTTGCCAAGCGCTAGCGCTTAGTAGCGTATCGTAGTTTTCCCTCTCTTTCACTCTTTCATATTAGAGCGATAAAGACAGTCAGCTGCGATTGACGATTAAGCGCTAGCGATTGGCAACTTGGCTAAGCACCCTGCTCTTTTTGCGAATAAGACAAGGTTTCGCTATCTGTTATGGTTTCCAAAACTTCCATATTGACCCATATGGATTGATCACCCTGTATACTTACTTAGACAATTTTTGCTACTCCATTTCCTTTTTTCCTCTGAAGGAATATGAGAAACCGGAACTATAATATTCCTCGGTTTGGGACTTCATATTTTGCTGTAGATTTAACTCTATTTATAGAACTCAATCTTCGACCATTTTCGTGAAAAATGTTATAAAAATAGTAGGTAACATTTCGAATTTATTAGGGAAAAATATAGCCTTTTCCTTAGAAATCTGATCTTCATTATTACAATTAATCTTAAACGATAAAAGCATATTTTTGTGTTTGATTTTCTGTGCGCGGAGATAATATTATCCTCCAATAAGCGTAATTGTTTTATCATCAGGAATACTGTATACTTCATTTAATCATAATAATTCATGATTGTTTGTGTAGATATTCCGGCTGCCAAGGGATTAATTAATTTAATCTATTTTTGCTATTTAATTCAAATAATAATGTAGACTAAGTAATAATAATGTAGAATATTTAATAGAAAAGAAGTTTTAGTTAATGAAGCGTATTCCACATTTTACCATTCCTCAAGGATATTAGACATATTTATCTACGAACACTGCATACAATATCGCTTTTTGGGACATCCTTTGCAATAAAGGGGTGAATATCTGAGCGTTTCAACCTCCTAATTTTAGTGGCATCATTTTTGCCGAAGTTTCTAAACGTCTCAATGTTTTACTTCGTCATTTGTATAAGGTACTGTACCTCCTTCACATTACAAATTAGCACATTGTAACGAATAGAAACTTTTGCGTGATGCCACCAAAATTAGGCGGTTGAAACGCTCAGATATTCACCCAAAGATGACTAAGATGAAACAACTGCAAGACAGCCTTAAAGAAATTATATTATTTGCTAACCGACTTTATTTCGAACGTATTGTGGAAACACGAATCAAATTATTTATTAACTAAATATTTTGATTTGTACGTTCTCTATTTTTCCCCAGTAGTCACACTACTTAATACTACATAAATTATAAATATTAGACGTCATATACCAAAGAAAAAAAATTGTTTTCGTAGAGTGGGGGATAGAATGGCGAATGTTCGTTTGGTCTGAATGCACCTTTAGGTGATCTTGGTCGTTTTTCTTTGGTATATCGATACCTTTGGGTTCAATTGTCGTAAAGGACAAAATGCAAGTTTTCAGGAGAAGCAAAAAACTAATTTTTTTTTAGAAAACTGTCAATAACTTTTTTG
The DNA here is from genome assembly GCA_025490895.1 of Thaumatotibia leucotreta. Classification (NCBI taxonomy): domain Eukaryota; kingdom Metazoa; phylum Arthropoda; class Insecta; order Lepidoptera; family Tortricidae; genus Thaumatotibia; species Thaumatotibia leucotreta. The sequence continues at coordinate 10,071 of JALPQI010006518.1, forward strand.
TTTTTTGACCTATATTTGTGACGTGTACATGAAAACAACGTAGATTGTTGGTATCTTTGACCTGGTGTAGCAATCGTAGTGATAAGCTAAACGGCTTAGAAGTTAGATGTTGTAAAGGACACGTCAAAATGCTATGTATGTCCTTTACACCCACGATTTTTTTGAGCAATTAGAGTTGATAGGGTCGTAAGTGACGGTCTTAGATAATTTTCTTACAAATTTTGGGGCGTAAATGTAGTCAAAATGGTACAAAAAGCGACTGTTGTCCGCTTATTTTGCTCAACACACATTTAAAACGTTTATAAAAACGTAGGAAATATGGCGAATGAAAGCCGGATTAGAGTTGTAGTATATTTTCTCTAAATATTTAGTCATAACAAAGAACTAGGCAACTTATAAGTATGGAAACACTATTTGTTTCAAAACTATATAACATGTTTGCAACAATTTTAAACTTATTGTTTCAGTGCTGCGCTGTCTCAATAGTAATTTAAACGTATTAAGCTATTACTTCTAGCAGGGGAACACTTTCGTAGTTAAGTGTCATCATCAGCCTATATCATTCCACTGCTGAACAACGGCCTTTCCCTAGCCTATGCGTATGAACGCATTAGGAGGCAAATGCCCATAATCACCACGCTGGGCAAATGGGTTGGCGATCGCAGTACTGTGTCCACTATCATGATGCTTCTGCCCATCATCAATCTTCGATAAATAAATGGTCAGTGACACTGAAAACCCTTAGCCAACTCTTACCACGGAATAGTTGGGGCGGTGACAAATGTATTCTTACTACCGTCATCACACGGCAACGTGGCACGGTTTCGTAGTATATGTAAACAACAAACACTAGGTAATGGTAATAGTAAAGTTTAATAAACAACTGTTCAAGTAGTTCATGCTTATGTGATGTGACACAGGTAGTAATTGCAAGACTTTACAATAAAGAAGAACTAGGAATACCTACGGGTTAAGTTCCCCGGTACTGAAGGCACAGATTGTACCTATTTCTAGAATTTAACTCACAGATACGACTATAATGTCTTCAGATATTATTTTATTCCAACTTATTTCTACTGAAGATTCAGAACTACTGTCACATATAATATATATTATGTATAAACTAGGTACTTGGACAGTGGCTGATTACAGTTTATTGATTGCCTTTAGTGTATTTTATTTACATAAATACTACGAAAGCGGTCCCCTCTTAGATCAAAAAGTTGTGTGGATGTGGATTATGTTGATTTGACATGAATGACTATTAATATAATTCCCATACATTTGTTTGTAGGTGTACAAACAAATTTATGGTAATAAACAACAACAAAAATGACTCCGGTCCTTTACCACCCGGATCATTCAATAATAATTGTATAAGAAACATACGAATTAATTTTTGGCGAAAATGAGTTATATATACAGAAAAACTGTATATATAACTCATTTTCGCCAAAATGTCCTTTACGACAATTGAACCCAAAGGTATCGATATGACATCTAATATTTACAACTTTATTTCGTTCATCATTTAAGTAAAAATGACCGTTTAGCTGCCTCTTATTCGTTGCCCGTTACAAAACCCTCGGACTCCGACACTAATTAATAAATGAACACTCAAACGAAAGCTTTCACCGTATTGGTGGTGTCGGATTACAGCGTTAATGGGAAAGGGTTATTTCCTACCGACTTGTAAAGCAATATAGTGTAACACCCTAAGGAAATAAAAGGGTGCTTTGGTAACAAGGGCATTCTAACCAATAAAGTTTATTTTGATTAAGGTATATTTTACCTAGCTTAGAGTAGCTACCCTAGACTACTTAATAAAATGGTCCTACAATGTCGTAACAGATGTGCTTACCATAGAAAAAATCAACTGCGAAAGACTCTGGTTGTCACGGGATTCGGACCCGCTTCCTCTGGATTGCCGGTCCAACGTGCTTCCAATTACACCAGACGACGTTCCGTATATCACAGCGAATTTAATCAATGGTATTGTGAAGCTAATTACTAGCGTCACTTGTACTTAATGTTTCGAAGGTACTACAACCTTAAGCCACTCAAAGACGTGTGTCTACCACAATCGTCCGCAAACTCGACAACTCGCCGTTGCGTTGAATTTGCTATAGAGGGCGCTGTAATCAATTCATGATTAGAGAAAATATCAATTTGTTTTTATTTAAACAAATTGATATTAGTGTTACTTTTTTACGATGCGGAATGCGGAGAGGAAGCGGGTTCGAATCCTGTGATAACCACAGTCTTTTGCAGTTGTTTTTTTCTATGGTAAGCACATCTGTTACGACATTGTGGGATTATCCGCATTGTAAGAAAGTAACACCAATATCAATTTGTTTCATTAAAACAAATTGATGTTTTCTCTACTAATGAAATGGTGTTTAACGCACAGGAGGGCTATCACAATCTACTAATGCGATTCAGTTTAGGACCTAAACGATTAAATTCCCTAGAATAACAGTCAAAAAATTACAAGCCGAACCTAAACTGAATCGTATTTGAGAGATCATGGTAGCCCCCCTGATCTTAAATGACTCTGGTAGATACACATAAAATGCAATTATTCGTACTATATTGGCTGTTTCCTGTAACAGAAGCAATAAATTGAACTGGAACTCTTCAAACTAATCCACATTTTGTTCAACACCTTTTAATATTGATTGAAAGTACCTACTTACCCCCTTATTCATAAACGGTTGTTAACTTAACAAGCCGCTAATAATTGTTTGTCCCTTTTGCTCTTATGGACACATTGATAAGACCGAAAGGGACAAATAATTATTAGCGCCTTGTTAAGTTAACAAACGTTTGTGAATAAAGATGCATTCAGACCAAAAGAGCATTCGCTGTTCTATCCCCCGCTCTACGAAATCAACCAATCATATTTTGTGTAACGATCGAATTTCGTAGAGTGGGAGGTTAGAATAGCGAATGTTCGTTTGGTCTGAATGCACCTTCAGGGGGTTAATATTAAGTTTATTTCCCCGGTCTAATGAAGTCAAATTTAATGGTCCTGTTGTAGGAAACACTGGTATTTGTAATTGTTTTCATTTAGATTTCGTTTCACATTAACGCTGTATTTTTGAAATCAAATACGTTGCCGCAATATTATTAGCTCCACCTCCACCCCTACTACGCCCTCCCCCCTCCTTTTGTACTTTCTTTTTATAAGTCTAAACAATCAACGGATAAAACTGCTTCCACCAAAATTATGAGAAGGGTTATGTGTTTTTTTTATACATATTGTCAGCCTCCGTAACCTAGTTGGTAGTGACCCTGTCTACGAAGCTGGAAGTTCCGGGTTTGAATCCCGGCGAGAGCATTATTTGTGCATTTATTTTTCACAAATATTTGTTGTGTTGTGTATCTATCTATTACGAGTATATAGATAATATCGTCGCCTGGTACTGTGGGACTGGTCGATTTGTGTAAGATGTCCCAAGAAATTTACTTATTCGTTTGATATTGTCTTATGATTACCTACTCGATATTATGCGATAAACTGATGAGTTTCACAACATCCAAAAAATATTTTCGCATAACCTTCATCACAGGTGAAATGATGGTTCCCTTTAGACTCGTGAATATTAATTAATTAGAACTCAACACGGAATTTTAATTACGTGTCACTGGAATGTATTTTACAATATAAGATATGCCGCAAACATAATGAAAGCGTATATTTGATAGGTAAAGCACAAGATGTATACAGGGTGAAATCAAATTGGTAATACAAAATAATATTTTCTGGATCTATTTGTGATTAAAATCAACTTTTGGCATTTGAATTTGGCAGAAAAAAACTCGTATCAAGTTCATTGACATGTATACAAATTTGTAAGGAATCAGTATGAAAAAATGTATACATATTAATGAATTATAGCGAAAGTTGGTGTTCATTTTTTATTTGTATGGAGATGAAGATTTTGAAGTGATGTTTTCGAAGATGGTCCCATTAGTCAAAGTTGGCGGTAGTCATGAGTAGATTCAGAAAATATTATTTTGTATCACCAATTAGATTTCACACAGTATAGATACAGTCGACGTCAAAGATAATCATTACTGTTTAGGTGCCAAAAATGAATTTATACGACTTTATCGCTTTGGTATTAAGGTCGTGTAAATATATTTTTGGCACCCAAACCGTAATGATATCTTTGACGTCGATTGTGCATACCTAAATGACTGACAATCAATAAATATATACAATTTCGATTGAATTGTAAGTACTTCCTGCTTATCAGCAGCAAGGATACTTCCTTGTAACAGCATACAATATTGAAAACCAGCTGTAGAATAAACGTGCATTATATGTAAGTCTGTCATAGCTAAGCTGTGTCATTTTCGAAACTTTTACCAAGGCATTTATTTTTACATTTAGCACATAAATATTTATACTTTATGTCTACGACTATTAGGATGGTCATCTTACAAGACTCCGCTACGTAACTTAGTTTGATTATTTTGATTTTACTGAGAGTAACAAGCAAAATTTTGGTACGTTATTATATTTTGAAGCAATTGTAGATTTTTTTAATGACTTTCAATCATTTTCGGAATAAGCATCGGGTTCCCTTTAATTTGTAGGTATTTACTTTTTATTTCATTTATATCCTATTTAATTAGGTACATTACTAACTCTGATCGGACGTGCTACGTCTTTTCGCCCATATATCGTTCGACGTTATTCAGTACAGATGGCAATATGAAGTTTCGAACAGACAAAAAGTGAACCACTACTCGCAGTAGCGTGCAAATAAAACACCTTATCTGTACTGGATGCTTAGCCAAGTTGCCAATCCCTAGCGCTTAGTAGCGTATCGCAGTTTTCCCTTTCTGTCACTCTTTCATATTAGTGTGACAAAGACAGTTAGCTGCCTTTCGCTTACGATTGACGATGAAGCGGTAGCGATTGGCAACTTGTCTAAGCACCCTGAAAATTATATTATAAAATCAGGCGACATTATTCGTGCGTAGACTAAGAATATTAATGGAATCTTTATTTACAGATGAGTTCCGGAGCATAGTGGCCTGCGAGAACCAGACCCTGACCCTGGGCTGCAACCCGTACTCGCGCATAGCTGTGTACGACGCGGAGTTTGGTCGCACCCTGTTCTCCACAGACTGCTCGCAGAAAGGAATGTCTGACGAAAGTAAGACTACTTACGGCCCGGCCACGACATTGGTCTAAGGCGACCAGCAGCGAGCAAATCCATAAGTTGGAGCGGGATGCCGATATGGGTACGAGAGGGAGCACCATACGTTTTCCGCTAAGCCTATCGCCTTAGACCGATGTCGTGGCCGCGGCGTTAGCCCTCTGTATCACAGTGTTGCCTACAGGCAACATACACGTAAAACCCTTCATAAATACGTTTTATTAGAAGTTTTTAAACTTGTTTTGGTGGATTGTAGCTTGTGGTATACATACCGATGAATGGCCTGGCATGGCGTTACATTACTAGACATTATTTAATATGTTCTATCCAAATCCAAAACCACAAATTTATCTGACCCGGTGAGGGCGTACTCCTGTAGAGATTGTTACAGTCGCTAAATATTATTTTTGCGGTATTTAGAGAAAAAAAAATCATGCCCATAATGTAAATTAATTTATAAAATATAATTATATCCTACCAGCTAATATTATAAAATGGACGAATGTAGTTCCAGCCACGGTCACCGGGTCAGATAAAATTTTTTGCTATTGTATTTGTGCACTGATTCTAGCGTCTAATGTACCTAATTTTTCGTGTATTTGACTACAACAGTCATGTTCGATATCTAAAGTGCCTATTTTGTTTTCGTATTTTAAAATAATATAGTGAATAAAAGGTATGTTAAGATAAGTATCTAATGAGCCTAAGTATCGTCTTTCTTGGGCGCAAAACAACGAGTTATGAAAAATTGTATCAAAATGTTTCAATTATCGTCCTACTTTCACATCATTATTTATTTATGATTTCATAATTCTAAAAGTCCAGTATACGTATACCTACAACTACATACAAATGAAAGTTAAAACTAAATTAAATAAAGTTCTAATCGATGATGCCAAATGGCGTTACCTACAAGTTGTAGTTAGTAAAAAGATGATAAATTCAAAATTCAAATTTTTATTTTATTGTACACATAAATTAAGGATACACAGGAAATTGGTTCGTACTTCTCATAAATAAAATATATGTACATGCATTTTCCATTTGGGTTACTCTGGCTCCTACACTAGGCGCAGCCTGTCTCGTAGGTAACCTAATCAAACAGAGTTTAGACTTCACACCCTTCACGGTTGATGCGAAATAAAAGGATATGTTTACTTTTATTATATTTAAATTCATCCCTAATTTGCAAGCTCTGCTTGTGTCTAGACACGTTTCGTTTTCAGATCTGTATACTCCTTTACATGTACCACTCTGTTATATCACAGACCGTATTTTAGTTTCCAAGTTGCATTTCACTGCTCCGAGACATATTAATTCGTCCCATATATTACTCGTTTAAGTTCTGTTGAGAGCGAACTTTGTCTTGGCGTGTATAACACATTTTCAAGAAGCGGATCGTATGAATTTGCTTTGAACTCTGTTTATTCGATTTATTTGCACTCGTGCTGAATACACACTACACTGTGATGTTAATGTCACAAATGTACGTATACACTCAACAAAGTATGTTTGCTGATTTAAATAAGTTGTCGGTTGTTTTCATATTTACTGAGAGTTGGCGAGGAAAGCGATATGAAATTCCAATTCTAGACTTCGGCAGACTACTTAAGACTCTCACGTTAATACCTACTTTAACGGTTATATTTTGAAGAGCGACTGGATGTAAAAAACGTGCAGTATTTTAATCTTATAAACAAACATGGTAATTAAATATTTCAAGGCACTATGACGAGTTAACTTTTGGTGAAAGAAATGTGTCAATCACAATAAAAGAAAATAAAAGCTCCCTGTTATTTCTTCACAAATAGGAAATATGGAGAAAACCTTTATACCTTTAGTAGCGAATAGGCATATTATATAGTTACCTAAGTCCGATAAGAGGCGATGAGCTATACCAATTTTTTCCCACTACATAATAATTTGGAAACATTAGACAGGAATTAAATTGTACGGTCGGCTCTAATAATATGTATACGATTTTGATCCTTATGCCTTTGACATACATAATTATTATTACGTATAATAATAATAATATTATTAGACGTGACATATTTGTCACGTCTAATAATATTATTATTAGAACTACGTGACGTCTAATAATATTATTATTAGACGTGACTGTATTTGTTAAACCTCATAATTAACGGGTTTCTTGTATTTTCTATAAGTCAATTGATGTGCAAAATAGAAAAAAAAAACAAATCGTTTTTTAATGCATGTAGTTCTTTAAAAAAAGATAAATATTCAACACAAAACTTATACCGCCAAAATTAAACCAAAACTTCAACTACGTATAAAAACACCGAAACAAAACACTCCTTGTTCTTCACACTACCAACTCGCGTTTAGTTCGACTCTGCCAGTTCGCGATCCTTTTTAATTTAGCCGTGCTATTAGTCGAGCGTCAGGTGCGGGCGACGCGACTCGCCTCACCTGATTGATGGCTCACTTGTTCCGGTTCTCGTTCGTGTAACTGTAATGTGTACTTCTATTTCATGACATTCCTATATTTTCAATATTTATTCGAATTAATAAACAATTCAATTTAATATTTGGCAATTAACACATTTTATTAGACAATAGAAAATAGGTACATCATTGTACTAGTAGCTCACACAGATAGAGGCCTGACTTGGAGCCCCCGACCCCCATAACACCATAATAGTATATTATGATACAAATGTGCTAAGTTGATCATTACACTCGAGGCGGTATTGTGCGCATAAGATAGCAGAGAGTATAATGATCAATGCACACGAGTTTCATACGACGTTTTTCAACACACTTGCGAGGAATAACCGACTTTTAGTAACACTTTTCCTAACCTCTGTTGCTAGGTAATTACTACTTACTTAGGTACTATCCCAAAGTTACGTTTAACTTTTTTATTTTATTCTTGTTCATTACTTGAAGTTCACAATTCACATAAAAGTAATAACAGTAAACACAACAAAATAAACGCAACAAACATTTGAAATTCACTCCACTTCGAATAATAAATACAATGGTAACTTTAAAACGGCGCGCGCATACCTAAAGAAGTTTTAAACGCGCGCTTTTTAAGGCAGCAATCCTATCCACAAACAGCCAATATAAAAAAAAAACTGCGAATCATTAACTTAATTTGGATGCACAATGTAAATATTTTATTTATTTATTTACGAAAATGTATAATAATTTGAAGTAATATTCTGTTCTGAATTCCGCTATTTCTGCCACATGTCAACTCTTTGGTTAATTAAAAAAATAAACATTCCGTAGCAAGTTTGAGAAACATACATACTGTAACTTACTAGACAAATATTATTACTACCAGGGCCATTTTTTTAAAGTTGTCTCCCCCACTATTTTTGTAACATAGGTTGTTTTTATATGTTTTATACACAGAATCATGTTCAATCCGAATAGGAAATGAATGTTGTCCCAATTTTTACATACATTTTTCGAACTTTTCATTCCGTAACCATCATACAAAATGTATGAAAAAGTAGTACCTAACGGAATGTAAAAAAACCTTGGGACCAAAATGTTCTCTGTGATCCAATGATCTCGTGATTCTGAGTGGAAATCATATTAATAGTTCCAAATAAAAAAAAAAGATTTAGTAGGACACACAACTTTGAAAAAAATGGCCCACCTACCTATCGCCTATTTTTTGACAGATTGCAAGGCGCCCATGACAGGCAGTAGAGTGATGCAAAGCTGCCACGGGAAGCGGAAATGTGAGGTGCTGGCTTCCAAAACCATCTTCGGCAACCCTTGCAACCGCACTACCAGGATGTACCTCAAAGTTGTATTTGCTTGTGGTAAGAACATTATGTTTAACCTATTTGACGTTAATTCCCCCACATTGCTGCCAATGTAAAGTCATGCTCTCTTAGCATAGAGTTGTTTTAGAATTCTTGGAGATGTCAAATAGGAAATCATCGAAATTGAAAATCAAAGTCAAAAAGTATGAAACGTAATGAAAGACTTAGTACTTTTGGTAAAATAACTAAACAATTTTTTAAACTTATATCCCATAATATAATGTAATGCTTTTAATGTTACGTGTATACATACATAATTACATACTCGTATAGTTACTATATTTTTAAACGCTATTATATATTACTTTACCATTAAAATTCCACAATGTGGATTCCATTGTTAAAGGGGTGATATACAACACGTTATAAATATAATTATAAGGTTGACTATAGTAGACAGTGATTAGTCGATACAAATACATTCGCTACGCTTTACTCAACAAATAAAACTTAAATTTAAGCAACTAATTCTTTCAATATTTTGTAATTTCAATTTACGAAATAATTTGAACTATTCAACAGGCGTTCGGTTAAAGAGTAAACATGAATAGATAAATAATATTGTCGCACTACATGACTGTGATCAGTAATGATTACTATTGCGAGTATATACAGTGTGTTACCATGACCCGGGCTTTAACGAAAATGGGTAATAATACGCATTACTAGCAATCGTTTTCAATTATTAACATTTGAGAAATAATTAAATTGACCGTACAGTTAATTTTATTTCCTCCGAACGATCAATGTAACGCGTGTACTGCTTAGTTGTCAAACGTTATGAGTGGCTGCGATCTGTCATTGTTAAGTGCAAATTAACGATTCATTTTGAAGTACATTGCTTCTCAATTAACTTTTCTTAGAAAGTTAATTACTTTTAAAATTAGCATTTTGAATCGAATAATGTTCACGGTCTGGCTAAAAATCTGCATCGCATTCCTCGGTTTCAATAAAAACCAGTCTCATGTTAACACACTGTATGTATAGGTTTACGATAAAAAATATTTATGTAACGATGTGACAGCAAGTATAAAATAAATCATTATATTTATAACATGCCTTCATATTTTTGTTCAAAATATGAATGACGGCTCCAAGTATTAAAAACCACGGTTTGCTACGAAAAGTCACGTTTACTGGAACGTTGGACGCGTACCTCGCCAAACCAGCATTAATCCGTCTCTCAAAGGCCGTTGTCAGTGTAGCCTACCATACTAAAGCCCTTTGGTCCGGCAAGAGACTCGACGGCATGATACTGATGCCTCCAAGGATCATCATAATAACTAACTATCATCAGTAACATGGTTTTTCAATAAATATCATAGCATACCTTAGATATTCACGTGTCATGTCAACAAACTGTTGAGATCGGAAGAAAATTTAATGCGGTTGTGTCAACATATCGAATGTTTCTCGTGCACGGATAAAGAGTGGCAGTTTAGAAATTGGTTCCTAACATCACACAACATTCTGTCAAGCAGCATTGAAATTAATTTAATATTTGTATATCGATTGAACCTACAGGATATATATTCTACTTGTTTGAAAACACAAAAAATGAAAGTAAAGTATGATTAATGCATTCAATTTTGAATCTGGAGATTCGAGTCCTCGTTTGTATCAAAGCATATTTTCGCACAATTAAGAAATCCCACAATCTATTTAATCTAAATTGGAAATAAAAAACCAGTAATTGAATTTAGCATCATTAAAAAAGTTGGTAGGTAAAACAAAATCTAGGTAAACGATAACTAACGTATTTAATGTTAATAATGGTGTACATACTTTTTTAATAACCGCAATACATTCATCTACAATACTAGACTGTATCTATCTAAAACGATATAAATCAAAATGAAAATGACCTTGAGGTAGAAAAGTTAAGCTATTAATAAAAATATTATGCAAATCGCTATGGGATTTCGAGGACGAGTGCCAAATTTATTTCTCCGGATCATTTACCCTAGGGTTACTCCTACTTTGGGTAGAAACTCCTAAAATGTAATTAGGTGCAATTAAGAGCTTTAAGTATTATTAAGAACATTTTTGTAGAATTTTGTTCAAAAGATTAGTATTGTTGCCTGGTTAAAAACCGGTACCGTAATAAAACACTTTTTTAACGCAACTAATATTTAGAAAAAAAAAACGTTGTATTACCTATATGTTATTTCATTGTAAAGAAATGGGTCATTTATATTTAATAATTTAATTGCATCAATATTATCATCTATTTTGTCCCAAGCTACATTTAATGTGGGTTGGAATTTGCTCACAATTATCTCTTCTGAATAGTTTAACAGTAAAGGTTCGCTTATTGCAGAAATAATTGTATGTCACGTCGACGACAGCAGAGCAACAATTATTCCTTGTCATTTGTATGCAGTTGTGTGTGTACCTATAATAGGTAAGTTAAAAACGTACATTCAGCTGACAACTGCATAAAAATGACGAGGCATGTGCAGGTTGACAAGTATGTATGTTGGCATCGTTTTGATATCTTAGAAATGATTATTTTTCCCCTTACACGTATTCAATACCAAATAAGAAATCCTTTCTACAAAATATTTGCATTTCCGATAGAAAAAGAAATATACTAGTGATCATTTAGCATTGTTATCACATTGAGTTTCTTGGAGCTCCCGATGAGTGAGTACATTTCCTGGTCGTAGCACTAGACTTGGTTCTTTAGTTTGTTCATTGTTCTTTGGCAAGTTGCGGTATGCATATTCGACCTACTTTACACTTTTTAGTGCGATACCTACGTAACATACTGAAAATAGTACGAAATACAATTACCAAATAGAACAAAGTTCTTAATGAAATGCATTGTATTTGCAAATAGATAGGAAGCTGGTGTATATTTAAAAACGTTTCACTTGAAATCGAAGACGGATGGACAGTGAAATTTGTCGTTGGATGAATATAGTAATGTTTAAATGAGTAATAGATTATTTAAACCCTAACTAAATAACATGAGATCATTTTACACAAATCTTCTTCTAGTTACTTACCACTTTTCAAATGTATTACTACTGAATATAGTCGAAAAGTAGCAAGCCACATTTTTTGTTTACTGTACAATTAAAAATATGTCAAATTTTTGCTTTAGGCGACGACATAAATTGGGTGATAATTTTAATTAACAGAGTTTAGCAAATAAATTTGTTTGATATATCAAATGAAGATTAATATATGGATCCAGGAATTAATTAAGGGGGGACCTATGATATAATTGTATACTTAAAACGGGACCTAGGCATACCTAAGTCCAGTGTCAGCGGAGGGGGGGGGGGGGACAAGTGCCCCCCCTTGGATCCACGCCTTCAATCAATCAAATGAAGGGTAAACTAATTAAGTAAAGTAAGTACTGATGAAATGAGTACAGTAGTTTAGTTAAACGGGTCAATCACTTTTTTTGTTGTTATTATGTCATGTCATCCATAGTACGGTCAAATCATTTTTCCCCTCACTAGCTCGTAAAGCGCTCGTTTATCGTTTAATACGAGCGGGTAAAACCGCTTTTTACACACTTGTGAATAAAGTAATTTGACATTGCTCTAATTCCTATAGCCCCCTACTGCCTAGTATAAGTGGATCTGTATGACCGTAGTAAACATGCGCAATCGGAGCTCACATGTTAAATTGGTCGTTCTCATGGGTGACTTTGTAAGCCATTGGCTATATTTAAATTCCAGAAGTAAGTCTATTCTACGATACGTTTCGACATTGAGTTTTAAATGGTTTCTTTAAGTTAATTTACATTTGGATGAGATTTGTAATCATATTTCCTCGCGATAGTGAGGGGAAAAAAAGTTGTATTACACTTGGCGGCAAAGTTTGTTCAACTCTCGTGCCTTGAGACCTTCGCAATGCTCAAGATTCCAGTTTTTGAACCACTCGCTACGCTCGTGGCTCAATTTTGGAATCTTTCGCTAGCTCAGGTCTCAATATTGGCACGACAGTTAAACAACAACTTTGCCCCCTTTGTATAATAAATAACTATTATCCTAAATTCGCAAATCAAGTAGTATCGCTGCATTTTTGGTATATTGTTTAGACACCATTAGGACAGTATAAAACCACATTTTGCAAGCAAAAAAAAGTTGTGCTAGCTGCGTATTACGTGATTAACTGCGAAATTTACGGTCATTTTTAGTTACTGATTTTTATTCAAAAACTCTTACGTTTTTTGATATCATGTGTTATCAAACGTTTAAAGATTAATAAATTTCCAACAAGGTAAGCTAACATGCTTTACCCTAGGTCTTATAGTTTCAGAGATTTGAGACTTGAAAAAGTACTCTTTTTTGTAAAGTATATAAAATTGTGTGTTTTGCTAACGCTTTCAGCTTAATATCGCCTCGCCTAATTATGCTACCAAAAACATGCAATAAGGACCTTATAGCGCACCTAATATTTTTTAATTTGAGGGTAAAATCACGTCAGTAAACTTTGTAATTGAAAATAAAACGCGAAATTCAAAAGGCAGGAGGTCCGTTATCTAAGTTTTTCATACAATTCGCAAGTCGTGTTGCAAAGCTGCAATTTTGGTATATTATATAGACCCTATAGGGATATACGAAAATGCATATTACAAGAAAAACAAAATAATGATTTCGGCATAGGACGTAAAAAACGGAAAAAATTTCGGACATTTTTTAGTTTTGAACGTTTAACTAAAAAACTATTATCTTTTTGATACTAATTGCTATAAAACATAGAAGCAATATTAAATTTGAAACGATTTGAGCTACGTTGCATCACCGTAACTTATATATATATTGAGATACGACATTCCGAAAAGTGCCCTTTTATCACAAAATCTTAGGTTACGTTAAATTTATTCACTAAATATTGGCAAAACGTTCGCACTAAGAAAAAAAAATAATTGAAGGTAATAACTACATTAAATTTGGAACAAGTTGAGCCGATAACAATTACTGTAAGTCCTATAGCTGGAGGTGTACGAGGCTTCAAAACATGCATTTTTTTTCTTAACTTAATGAAGGGCACTATTTGAAATATCGTATCTCAAAATCTATATAACTTGCGGTAATGCAAGTTAGCTCAAATCTTTTCAAATTTAATATTCTTTCTAAGTTTTGTAGCAATTTGTATGAAAAAGATAATAGTTTTTAAATTAAAAGTCAAAAACTAAAAGACGTCTTAAATATTTTCAGTTTTTGACGTCCTATGCCGAAATTTACAAAGGACTATGCGTCAGAATGGACCAAAAACCAACAGAGCTGGGAATAGTGTCATTAAAAAGGTCAGCTTAGGTACTTTATTTCATTCTATAGGTGCAAAGTTGAATTCCATTGGATAATTTTATATGAGTAAGGTGTACCGCACGCACTGTCTAAGTAAATCACCGTCGACCAGACATCATTCATCATAGTATTTACTCTGACTAAAATAAAAATATCTCCGTTTTGCAATGGAATTGAACATAGTGCCCATAGAATGAAATGAAATAAATGTTAATATATATTTAATGACACCACTTTTAGCTCTGTTGGATTTTGGTCCACTCTCCATACAAATCTGCCCATAGTCCTTTACAATTACAAGAAAAACAAAAAAAAAATTGTTTTTCTTATAATATGCATTTTCGTACATACGTATCCCTATAGGGTATATATAATATACCAAAATTGCAGCTTTGCAATACGACTTGTGATTTGTATGAAAAACTTAGATAGCGGGCCTCCTGCCTTTTGAATTTCGTGTTTTTATTTTCAATCACAAAGTTTGCTGACATGATTTTACCCTTAAATTAAAGAATATTAAGTGCGCTATAAGGTAATTAATGCATGTTTTTCGTAGCATAATTAGGTGAGGCGATATTAAGCCGAAAACATTAGCAAAACTCAAAATAAAGCTAGTTTACAAAAAAGAGTACTTTTGGAAGTCTTGAATCTCTGAAACTATAAGACCTACGGTAATGTTTATTAGCTCAATTTGTTGGAAATTTATTAATCTTTAAACGTTTTTTAATATATAATGTCAAAAAACGTAACGTTTTTTTAATAAAATTCAGAAACTAAAAAATGATTGCAAATTTCGCAGTTTTTCACGTACTACGTAGCTAGCACAAATTTTTTTTGCTTGCAAAATGTGGTTTTATACTCGTAGTGCCCTATGGTGTCTAAGCAACATACCAAAAATGCAGCTATACTGCATGCTTTGCGAGTTTAATGTAAAGTTTGACCGTACTACCAGGGGACAACAGTCTAAATCGTTTGCTAGAAGAAAGTTTGCTGCAAGTTCTATTATCTGAATTAGTGGGTGACCCACCTTGAAAGGGCCACGTAACTGTCACAAAATTCAAAGTTTTGTCAATGTTGACATTATTGACGCTATGAAACTGTGATTTTATAGGTGATCCAAGAGAACGAGTGGCATAAAAAATGGCATGGCAACGAGTGACATAAAAAAGTGGTTGGCTCAAATATTATTCGATTCGTGTATCTGTATACCGGTATTTAATTTTTATCAGTGTCCTATCTGTGCAATATTTTGGCTTGTTAGAGTGTGAAACGGGACCGAGGTGTACTCGTACACGGTTCTCAAGCACCTAGCTCAACTTCGTAGAAACTACTTAAGTATCACATTCTGTTTGCATCTTTTGAGTTCCTGATGCACAATAGCTGGATATTTTACGAGCACAAGTTTTGCTTTTCTTTTTTGTTTTTAAGACACGTTCTTTTATACTCCTAAGTTTTCGTGTTTGTTGAAGATATTCATGCATTGCGTTGCGAATATTTCTTGAAATATTGTGTATGTTAAATTAAGGAGAAACATTCGTTGGTTTACTTATATCTCTTTTGTACGTCCCATACGTATGGGTACGAATAAATCAAATATTTATTTTTAAAAATATTCGATTCTGCAGTTGTAAGCCATATTTATTTTTACTAACATGTATTAACACAACATATGATTTTACGCTTAAGCATTTTAATTTAGCAGGTCAATTATGTTTGTTACAAACTTACTTTTCCAACGTCATCTTAAAAAAAACATCGTGAAATAGTTATTTATTATACAAGGGGGCAAAGTTGTTGTTTAACTGTCGTGCCAATATTGAGACCTGAGCTAGCGAAAGATTCCAAAATTGAGCCACGAGCGTAGCGAGTGGTTCAAAAACTGGAATCTTGAGCATTGCGAAGGTCTCAAGGCACGAGAGTTGAACAAACTTTGCCGCCAAGTGTAATACAACTTTTTTCCCCTCACTATCGCGAGGAAATATGATTACAAATCTCATCCAAATGTAAATTAACTTAAAGAAACCATTTAAAACTCAATGTCGAAACGTATCGTAGAATAGACTTACTTCTGGAATTTAAATATAGCCAATGGCTTACAAAGTCACCCATGAGAACGACCAATTTAACATGTGAGCTCCGATTGCGCATGTTTACTACGGTCATACAGATCCACTTATACTAGGCAGTAGGGGGCTATAGGAATTAGAGCAATGTCAAATTACTTTATTCACAAGTGTGTAAAAAGCGTTTTTACCCGCTCGTATTAAACGATAAACGAGCGCTTTACGAGCTAGTGAGGGGAAAATAAAATATAAAGTACCTACTTAAACAATACATAACTATGGGGTTAATAAATAGTCAATGGTGGATTTAATTTAATAGATATAATACTATAAAGTGATAGTAAATTAAATTGAAAACCTAAAATAAACTGAAGTGAATAAAGGATGAACAATATTACTTTGCTCTTTCGCGATACATTGCATTGTATCGCGGAACAGCATAGTAAAATAGTAATATTGTTCATCCTTTAATTTGGACTTCCGCAAAGTATCGCCTGATTCAGTTAATTTCTTGAAGTGAATAATAATAAACAAAGAGCATAAGGACCAAGTGTAATGTGATGAATGAAATGTCAGGATGATAATTAAATTTAAGTTTAGACTAAGTTCCATTTGTCGTCGAAATATTATGAGCATACGGAGTATCTATTTGGAAAATTGTAAATAACTTTAGTTTCTGAAGAACGTGTTTTTTTTGATCTCCCGTTATTCTAACGCCGCCATAAATAAAATTCAGGGAATGATCAAAGACCGGCTAATAGTACAATCAAGTAGTACACTTAATATAGTTATGATTATCTACTAAGTTCAATCAACAAGTATGATACAATAGATATAGATTTTTGTTTAGATCTTTTAATGTGTGTAATGGTTGCAGTTTGGACTACGATTAGTTGAAAGCAGGATTTATTGGATTTATTACCAGAGCTTCGCCTTAATAATCTCCTAACGCACGTCTTAATATTTATTTGAATTATTTTTTTACATTCTTTACGATATTACTTTAAATTTGTACCTACTATTTTACTCAATACTCAATTAAGTAATTTTATTATGTCATAAGCACTAAACATACATAAGTGTATACTTAAGCTAATTAGGTAGGTACTCTATTCCAAATAGGGACTCAATTCGTAAACTAATAGTAATGAATTCAAATAATCTTTATAACCAGTGATCGGAACTATTGGTGCAAAACATAAAGTTAGAATCCGCGCCTAGCGCTTAATGAATGAGAGAAAGGAAGCGTGTGAAAGGGAAGCCACCAGTCATATGACTATTACACGAGTGCAAAAGAGATAGAAAAAAATCCCAAAAGCGTGCCCACTTTCGAAGTGACATATCAGCCGTATCAGCCTTCTCGACGGAGACTGTTATTTAAAAGTGATTTTATATTTAATTCTAGTAAGAAGTAAATTTACACAAATAATTAAAGCGATATGGTATCGTGTAGTGTAAAGGATTGCCCTGTTACCCACCGAAGAAATGACGGCAAACACTCGTTTCACAGGCAAATATGATTTGCCGATTGATTGTTTTCAAGCGATATTTTGTCGATTTAGTAGCATAAATTGTGTAAGTTATCACTTTCTAGCATTAATTGTTAGTTATCCTACCACTGTGCGCTAATCATTTACAAGGATCGGACAAACGCCCGTCATTTTGAAAGCATAACCCTGTTCCGTATGGAAGAGACTTCCTGATCTTACGATGTTAACATATTTTATTAATTTAAGGTATTTATTTAAGATATTTTTTTATAATACGAATACAAAGTATCTATTTAGGAGATCCCAACTATTTCTTAGATACTTGTGCACACCATGATTGTTCGAAACGTCGTTACAACGTTAATTAATATTCGCGATATAATCCGTTTGAATCGTTTTATTTCATGAATAACTATCGCGGTAACCGAAGAAGATAATTATACACTCAATAGATCAAAATTCAATATCAAAAATACTAAGTCGTCTATTTGTCATAAATTCACAATCAGGATACATACAAGAAGGAGTTGGGATCTCCTAAATAGATAATCTGTGTTAAAAAAATATCTTATAAAATAAAAAAAATAAAAACATCATAATATAAGGAAGTCTCTATTGTACGGAACAGGGTTATTTTTTCGAAAGGACGGGCGTTTGTCCGTTCCTTGTTTCACAATATTTAATATTAAAGGATATTTTGTGTAAAAATATAAATGGTCACGCTACGCTAGAGCTTGACTAAATGTTGATCTACCAATATCGATATTCGTTCGATAAACATACCTAATCAGTCTATTACATTACGATGCCGTCATAGTCTTAGATTTAAAATACGAATGTGTATTTAAAAACTTGAAGGACCTTACTATGTTTTGTTGATTTTTTTGATAAAATGCGATTTTTATATTTCTGTTAAATTTAAGGGATACGCCAGGTATTAAGTTCACACACGTTTGCAATTTATAATTTGACACCCTCAATTCACATTATAGTATAAAACTTATAGCAAAAAAACGAAGAATTAAAATACCATGTTGTCGATAAAACAGTCAAACATCGATATATAATTGCTCTGTTGTAATAGGCAACCCTATTCCTGACCACACATAGACAAATTTACGCACACACTTGCGTTTCGTTTTTGGTTACGCTTTTAATCGTTGTCGATCAGTCTTTGTCATCTTAGTTCTGTGGTGCAAAACTTTAACAAAACTTCAAAATTGACATAGTATTATGGAAAGTCAAGAAATAAATAAAATAAATATCTTAGGACATCTTACACAAATCGACCTAGTCCCACGATAAGCTCAATTGAGGCTTGTGATGTGGGTACCAGGCGACGATATATATAATAGATAGATACATATAGATACTTAAATACATAGACAGCCATGACCAAGGAACAAATCTTCTTCTTCTTCTCTTCGTCAGCGTGTATTCGCCCACCGTTGATCATACGCCTCTCCAACTTGCTTCCACACAGCGCGGTTGTTTGTTTCCCTCCTCCAAACTGACCCTGCTGTCTCCCTTATGTCATCGGACCATCGGGCTGGTGGTCAGTTTGGTTTTGCAGCTCGATTGTCCAATATTAGGAACAAATATTTGTGATAAATAAATACACAAATAATGCTCTCGCCGGGATTCGAACCCGGAACCTCCAGCTTCGTAGGCAGGGACACTACCAACTAGGCTACGGAGGCTGACAAAAGAAAAATATTAATATTATTGAAAAATCTGTATCCAATTTCATTTCCTATCTTGTAATCTTGAACTTACAATGTTTGGTTGTGTTGATATGTTTATGAATGTATGTGCTCCTTAATGTCCACTTGAAAAGTTTTGTTAAAATTTCTAACATTGTTACAGTGCCGCTAGGCGTCCTCACAGAACAGTATGAATCCGCTCGAGAGCCGGACGAGACTATAAACGGGAGTCAGAACTCTGCCACTTCTGATTTATATAACAACATAGGTATGGAACGATTTATATTATTTAGATTATAGCTGCTAACGATATAATTACATTGTAGTGTGGCCACAGATGTCATATATACCATAGATCAAGCAAACGTTTCTACTTAGCGTGTCAAATGAACTCGGTGAAATCCACTGAGTTGTCCGTCTTTAATCGCAGCTTGCAGCTTTCGGGCGTCAAATTTTGTAAGTTGAAGTGAACAAAAACAATAATAATGCCTTCTTAAGTAATATTAATTGTAACAATACAAAAAAATATGAATACTGAAGGCCCTGAGACATATTTAAAATCATAGGCAAGTAACAACTTCAGTACAAAATCTGAGACACTCGGCCGCCATACAAATAAATGAACATGTTTTTTCTATCCAAATCTAATTTTGTGAGTGTGGCTATAAACACAAAATATTCGTTTATATTTTAATCGTGGTACTCACGTGGTTTGTGTTCTCAGAATTAATTGTTAAAAGGCTGACCTATTTTTGTACCGGGCCTTCAATAGAATTTTACATGGTGATAATCCGATATGTTTCAACGAATTATTTCAGCAACCATATAATTATTAAAATGGAAAATGCTTGATTTATTTAAACAGTGAATTCCCAAAAGTGGGAGGAGGTGAATGCAACTCCAATGGTGAACCCAGCGGTGCAGCCGCCGTGGGGTTTCAGCCCACCAGCCACAACAACCGCGAATCCAGTCGCCATAATACCTAAGGAAAACCCGATAAACAGTACAGGTACATTATGGAAGTTATTCATTTGCGACTTCATCAAATACTGTTCCCGATAAACATGTGGATCTGTTTAGATATTTGTTTAGGCTCGTTTAAGAATCATGGAATTTGAAAAGGTTATGAAAATGTATACATTTTAATAGAGTGTTAACAAAATGGTGTTTTAAAATAATAAAACATACTTACATCAACTTGGTTTTGATCAACTTTTATTATGAGGCCAAATACTTAATATATGAAACTTAAAAAAGTTCGATGGAAATTATCAAATAATGGTTGACCAAAATGAATGAGGGAGCATTTTTCTAATTTCTTGAATTACCTACCAATTAGTTAATCTTCTGGGTAAAAATGTCTACTCCCAATCAGGACTGCAAGCTTTTAAAATAAAACTGAAAAAGTTTATGCCTTAACAGCAGTAAGAACAGGAGCTTTTCACACATGATACGATACATTTAAGAAACAAAAATGAAACCATGAAATATTGAGAACCAATTGCCTCTTAAAATAGGCCAGAAATATGCCAATTTTATGTGTACTTACCATTGTGTTATGTTTCATAATGTTTTTCCTTCGAGATATGAACGACATGAAAGTAATTCTCAATTTCACTTTGACTTTATGGGACAAAACCCAATTTGCGTCAGGTTAAAAAAGCCTTAATTGCAGTCTGTAAATTATACAATTAAACACAAAACTTCAACAAAAATTATTTTGGTGTTAATTTCATAAAGTATAAGCGGTCTAGTCATGTAAAGGCCCGGCCACGACATTAGTCTAAGGCGACCAGCGTCGAGCGAATCCATGAGTTGGAGCGGGATGCCGATATGGGTACTCCCTCTCGCACGTATGGCTTTCCGCTAAGCCAGTAGCCTTAGACCAATGTGGTGGCCACGGCATAAGAACGTCAATAAAGTCTAATCCCCTTATTCATAAACGTTTTCTAATTTATAAACCTCTAAGCTAGTAAGTATTGTTTGTCCTTTTCAGTCTTACAGACATGTCGACTGTACACGTCTATAAGACTGGACTGGGTGCTTAGCCAAGATGCCAATCGCTAGCGCTTAGTAGCGTAACGTAGTTTTCCCTCTCTGTCACTCTTTCATATTAGAGCGACAAAGACAGTTAGCTGCGATTGATGATTAAGCGCTAGCGATTGGCAACTTGGCTAAGTATCCTGGACTGTCGATGTTGTACTTAGCTTGCTAAGTTAGGAGACGTTTATGAATAAGGGGAAAAAACATAAAGATTTCATACTTAACCTTTTTTATTGAAATGCAATTCCCTAAAAGAGAAAATAACCCTTTCTTGCCATTTTGCCAATATGTTTTTCGCACTGCTTTTGTTATTATGTTTGTTAGTGTAAGGAACTATTCTGTTGTATCATAATTATGTATCCTGTGATCTCCATAAGCCGAACCCACCATATTGCTATAAGTTTTTGGTATCTAGTTACATATAGCTTTGTTTCTAGCTTCGGGTGTCACAAATATCTGTCTCTATTACTCTAAAGAAGGCCTCTTTAGTATGACCGAGATAGATGCCTGAGATTTGAAATTTTCAAGATTCGTTAGCCCCCAGTGCAGTCAGTTAGCTGTAGTATCGGCCTCCCCGCGTACTCAATTTAATAATTATGTTAAAAAGGTTTGCCGTACGCAGATTTGTGCGCCAACTATTATAGTTTATTATGTCATTTCTTTTGTTTGTATTTTTGTTTATTTTCTTTCATATATTACCCATCGTGATCTCACTAATGGCTTCAACGAGAGATGCTCAACATTTCTGTGTATACAGGTCAGCAATACGTTGAGTTTTTTCACAAATAAATACGTTTTCTTTATTTCTTTTATTTTCGTATGATGTTTTTACCCAAAATGTTCAATCCATATGTTTAATTGCTTTTCGTGAATTGTAAGAATTCATTTACCGCAAATTCGTACAAAATATCAGATGTAAATGGTTATTGCTAGGTAAATGACACAATGAGTAATTATTGTACAAAAGATAGGATGTATCAAAACGTACATTAATAATAAAGCTAATCAATTATGTGTTTTACAGGGTCATCATCCTCTCATATCGCAATTTATGTTGGCGTAAGTGTTCTATTATTTACCACTTTAATCATACTCATCATCGGTGTACGCTGCTACATTTCAAGAAAAAACGCGAGAAACTCCAAAAATGGCGACATGTTTATCGCCGAAGCACCAAACGTGTTCAACGACGCGGTTTCAGACATCGACAACGACATTGACGTCACGCACATGTCAGGTACCTTCTATGATCCCGTACACCCGGACATGATATTATACAGAGACGTGCCGGGCAGCAAAGGGACGCTCCGAGCTATGAGACCTTTATCAACCATCTACCCTTGTGCCGGCGCAAGTATGTACGGCAATTTAGACTACGTGCCACCTCAGTACAGAGAGGTTGCGGCTGGGAGGCTAAGTAGAGAGGCAAGCAGAGAAAAAGAAGACGTAGAAATTGATCACGAGGTTGTAGTTAGTCCGAAAAGTTTAAACAGATTCTCAAATTCTCAATATTATTACGGGTGACGACATGAAAATACAGCGGATGACGAGACTAGGACTTACTGTTTTTAGAGAGTAAATGTTTTATTAGACAAGTTTAAAAAGGACGATTCATAATAGAAATGAGAGGTTATTTAAGTTGTTCTTTATTGATATTGTACAGAAATAATTTTTAACGAAAATTGAAAATACCAAGTAAGCCTTTTTAAGAAAAAATGAATTTATGGCTCTAGTCCTTGTATTTTTAAGCTAGTATTTACATCCATTGTGATCAAACTGTCATTAAGAGCTCCCTTTTAAAATTACGAATTATGTATAGCTATAAAGTATTAAATATTCCTGCATAAATAGGTACATTCATTATTCAGCACTACAACAGCACTTAACTTACTGACTGTAAGTCAGTTTATCCTGACCACACGTTTAAAAAAATCTATAATTATGTAGCCGTGCGCAATTATGTGTATAAGTGGAGTGCAAATAATGTATGGCAAGCGTTCTTATTTATCACTTTATAGTTTCATACTTATTTTTGCACAAATCATAATTTCAAATATAAAATGATGTAAATATTGGAGGAAATAAGGATATAAGAAATCCCTTCACCTTTATCTATGTTTACACTTTGTCCTAAATCATACGATCAAATGCCAAATTTCGACTAGTACTGGTGTACATGATGGCAACGCGACAGAGGGAATCTACATATACAAAGGGCTCATTCGAACTTTCAAAATATCTATGTAATTTAAAAACTAAATACATAGGATCAACATTTTTCAAAAATATGTCTCAGATCATATATAGGTAATAAGATTGTCTTAATATTATGTTATATGAGCAATTTATTTCTACTAACTTTTACGTATGGTTCTTAAAATACTAAATCGGAATAAAATATACTTCAGGCACTTAATTCTCCGACAAGCGTCTTCACAATCCATTGCCGATTATATTTATTGCTTAATTAATTATTACTAAGACTTGAATTACAAGAATTCGAATTATATATACGGTATTCAACATAATGTATGCATAAAATGCCTACCTACTATTAGTTTTAAAACAACAACGACACAACTGCAATTAGTATTTCATAGGATAATGTGTCTTTCATTTTTGATGATTTTGAATGCCTATTTTAGAGGGACTAGTGTGTTGGTGTTCTTGTTTCTCTGAAACACTAAAAAAAGGTTAATGGTCATCATTATTGTTTAATTGTAAAAAGAAGTTGAGGTAGCCGATGAAAGCATCGTCGAATTTTAATTTACTGTTTTTTCGGTGACATCCTCATTTAATAGCTTATCGGTTTCACGAATAAAACAAAAGAGTCCGTGGAATGGTTTATGTATTTTCCGATGTCTCCATTCAATGTTTTCCATTGAACAACTTTTACAATGGATCCGTCGAAATGTTATTTAACCGGTTGAGGATTTATCAAATAAAAATTTCAGATACAATGGATTTCAAACAAAAATGGACTCTAATGAATAAGATCCCACTTTTAAACGTATTTGTGTAGGTGTATTATTATAAATTGATAAAAAATATAAACTGATGTCTTTGAAAAATTACAAATGTGTCGCATTCTCTAGATTTTTATTTGTCTCATGTTGATTATGTAATTTTTTTATGTAAGCTTTTCGTCTTCTTTCAGTTGGATTGTTGATATATACGTATAACATAGTTTCCACATTTCTATGAAAGAATACGTTATTATAAAAATATTTGTTAAAGCAGTAGGGCTCAAGGGAGTAAATTACACTTTTGCTTCATCTAATAACCGAACGATGTACCTACGATAATTAGTAATAATCACCTACTTGCGATCATAAGATTATGTGATTGGCATGCGCCGTTTCAAATATTCTTATCATATTCGTGAGGATAAAATATCGTACCTATTGAACTATTCATTGTCAATGGCACGTTTAATTGTTTATAATCTCAACTTTATTGGGATTATTTTCAGGACTTTTTCTCTTTACTCTCTATTTCACACGCCTTGCTTCTCTGATTCAGATTTATATAGAAGTTTATAAAATAGAAACTATACAAGAAAAACTTAGATGATTTCAAAGAGGAATTTATACAGGCAAATGAGCAATTTTAATCACGATGATGAAATAAAAATGCATTTACTTAACCGGTATCATGCCATTATTTACTGCTACTTAGGTATTATATAATAGTCGTTGAACCGTACGAGCTTTTCATTGTTTTTCTTTTTTGTAAATATTCTAGTAATATATTCCGGTAAAAATGTAACAGCTACCAACTGATGACGATTGACGCTTATTCGTAATTGAAAATACGTGTTACATATCTGCGTTAAGGTGTACAATTTTGTATCACATTTTTTATTAAAAATGTTTAAAATCTGTGTTTTATTTATTCCTGATACCTGGGTCAGGTTTTAGAGTAAATGTATTCTACACTTCACGCGTGCATCAGACAGAAGTTATAATGGGAACAACACTAAGTAAATATTATGTTACAACATAGAAAAGTAACCCTAGAATAATCACTACATAGTATAAAATAAAGCCACGTTTTCTGTCCCTATGTCCCTTTGTACGCTTAAATCTTTCAAACTACGCAACGGATTTTGATGTTTTTTTTTAATAGGTAGAGGAATTCAAGAGGAAGGTTTATATGTAGGTATAGTAGCCGGGGCGGGTCGCTAGTATTCTACAAATGAAAAAAAAAAGTGGTTCAGGCACCTGCCGCGAAAGCTGAGGATGTATGTTCATATCCCACATCCAGCGTTGGTAAGCTCTGTATTTATGTTTTGGTAGGTTGTATGACATGATATTTAATACTCGTAATTTACATTCTTAGTAGTGTCACTAAACTTACTACAGAAAAACTAAAATAAAAATATTTAATAAAACCGTTTGATTTGTCTCACATAACAAGTCAAATATAAAAAAAATGTCAGCCGTTAATTGAGAAGAGAGGGTCAAAACAGTTACAATAAGAATCCATTGCTCCATATTTTTGAAAAACCGGCTTGCAGACAAAATTAATAATAAAGTTAGAAAATAAATGTGTTTCTATCCCCTTTTATACCCTCCTTCAGGTGTGCACAGTTCATAATGTTGGGAGAGTCGTTACCCGCGATGACGAGATTTTTTTATCAGTAATGGTCGCGTGGCTAAGCGTCATTATTCAGGGGAATTATGGGGTGGATCATTCAAAAAGCTAAAGAGGGTTGTTGGTCACGCTCATGAAATTGTGTAATTTATTACGCTTAAATCATCCCGTGCTGTTGGGATTAAATATGTAAGCTAGGTACTAATTTATGAGATGCTTAAAAAAAACGAGACTAGGTTTTAAATATTTTTCTACAATAGTACATTACTACCGAGGCGGGGAAGTGACTGGTTGCCGGCCGAATATATGTAGACGGCCGAGCGAAGCGAGGCCGGATAGTATTCGGACGGCAACCCGTCACTTCATGGCCGAGGTATGTATAATGCTTTTCTCAAACATGCAATGAAATGAAACAAAAAAATGTATCTTCTTTCTAAGAAATTATAAGTCAACTACATAACTAAGTCTTTGAAACGCAACAAAAGTCAAATACGACACCGACACCAATTTTTTTTTTTAAGTTTGACCTGTTTGAAAGTTGCAAATATTTACTTTTTAAAAAGCGGTATTAGACGACGCGGTCGGTTGGGTCCAATTAATAGCATGCAGTGATCGGGGCCGACGGATCGCGCCGTATAATACTGCTTTTTAAATATTGTTTTGAGTACTACATTTATTTTAAATTATATAATTTAAATACCTAATTATAACTGCAATTTTTTTTATACTAATATTACTTACAGATAATTATTGGCTAAAAACCAAGATGCCAGGTCACAACCCTATGTCAAATGAAAATTAAAAAAGAGGCACTTGCCGGCCTAGGCCGGCAACGAGGTACTTCCCGGCCACTTTTTAGGCACGTAACTACAACATTTCATTGCATGTTTGAGAAAATATTCTTACATGACTACGTAGCAAAAGTAACAGCTATGGTAGGTAGCAAATAACAATCATTATTTTAGCTGCACATTGCACAAGAAAGACCTACACATACACCACACATTCGTTAGTACTAAGTACCTACTCAAAATGTGAACGAAAGATTTAAGACACTGTTTTAATAAATACTGAATATAATCGAGACTTGATGCGCCTAATGTAACAATATTGATAGCTCTTTGAACCTATATATTCCATTAATTTAACACTTGAACAATGTTTAAGTGTCAAACGATCGCGATATTAATACCAACAGATCCACGAAATTAAATTCGCCAGCTCTCGCACAGAAAATAGACCCTAACCTTCTTTGTGATAAAGGGCTTAGACATGTCACCAATAAGTTGGTTTTGCAAGGATACCCAAAGGGTCACCGGTAGGTCCAAATTTACATAATTTCACAACTGTAATCCCCTCGATTACAAGTTTGCATCGACGGTAGGTAATCAATAGTTGAAGTCTGGTCTCTTGTTACCGCACCATTTATCACTGTCACATTAGAATAGCAAAGCCTTTTGAAGTCCACCAAGAATTATTTATTTCTAGTTCCTTAGTAGAGTTAAGTACTCTGACTCAGTTTTCGACTACAGTACAGTAAAGTAACAACTTAATTAAACCTTTAGTTAATTTGATAAAAGCCACTTTAACGACGTCAACTCTAAATTGTTAGCGAAGTTAATAAAGAAACGTTTTGAGGCTTCCACTAGTATGAAAGGTGAGTACGTAACTACACGTAGTATAGTGAGGTTATGTCGTACAGGTTTTCCAAAATGTAGTAAATTCTTATTAACAGACAGACTTTTAATAATTAGTCAGTAATAAATGTTCTCTATTTAACTCTCATAAATTGAGTTTAAGATTATACAATTTTAAAGGTTTCCCTAAAAGTCTACGAATATTAGATGATCTCATGTGATTATATCCATCTTATCTTATTCCTGCACGTACTTATACACACAGTCATTACACACCTTGCCTTTTCAGTCCACTGCTCGACAAAGTGAGGAAAAGTTGGGGTGGTGACAAAATATATTTTTACTTCCATTGCTATTCAAAAAATCGACGAACAAATGGAAGCTGGAGCTGGTTATTAATGCAGATTTCAATGTGAGTACACTGGTTATAGGGAAGATAAGCCGAATAATTAGTCTCACGAATACAGCAGCCCAGAAATCTTTAATAATAATGCGGATAACGTTAATATTTATCATACCGTTCGAGCATAATATTACGGTAATGGTCGCACATGAATCGTGACACTGCATCAATAAGCGTAAAGTCGCGCAATGCGAGTCCCGATTGAGTATAATTTTAAATATTACAGTATAAATTATAGTAATAGTATAATATACAAAATGAATGTGTATATGAATACATACAAAATACAAACATGTTTCACAGCCTAGACATTCAATTGACCACAAAGCTACTAGTTATGCCAAACTTCCTTCTGTAAAAGCGTTTGCTTCCCAGTTGCTTCAGAGTTCTTACGGTATAGGAATTCACTTTGAAGATGTGTGTGGATTAGTGCAACGAAACCATAGATTGCTGTGAGAACGCAAGCGGGCGAACTCGAGTGTTAAAGGAATCCTCAAAGAGGTAGCGTATAGGCTTGTAAGGCTTATCTATTCGAGTATTCGTCTATACTCGAATGTTCGATTGAGGTCTTCTTCCGCGTGAATTGATGAAATAAATTAACAGACTACTACTTTTTATTCTCAATGCTTTACCACTTTTCTCCTTCGAGGATTTAGCATTTAATCTGTGTTATTCGGTGCAAGTACGTATATTTATTTATTTTGCCTCCTACTTCTAAGTGACAAGTTACTTTATCCGACTATATTAACCATGTTGGTTGTTTATAAACAAACAACAATACTTATTAAAGATATAAGAAAACTATTAAGTTTCCAAAGTTTCATGTCATTTATAATCAAGTTTCGTATAATTTATAATGCAACTACATATAAGAATATAATTTTGAGCTTACAATTGGTATCGATTACATTTTTAAATACGTGCGTGCTTTCAAGTGTCAAGTATACAGCTTCCTACACTGCTCAGTCCCTTTGTAAACTTACATCATACATTTTACCATTCCTTAGAACCTTCAGACAATGGGCCCGTGACGGCTCATATCGTGACAATTTACGCGTTTCTAAGTTGGCACCATTTCCTGGCACAGGATGTTACATTACGGCGCCCTACTAATTCTAAGCCTCAACTATCCGATAACTTCAATCAAATGTTGGCTAGCGATTTCAAGAGATGCTGTTGCCAGCAATATGTAAAATATGGCTAAATAATATTAGGGATTGGCTATCTCATCATCATGAAAATAGAAGGTAAATGCCTACTTAAATCTAAATATTATCAGAGTAACCCTCCAGCAAAGCTCGTAACTATGTATGCGTCGGGGTTTGACCGAGGGTTCTCCGAATGAAGACCCACTTAATGGGTCGAAACATGTTGAACAATCATCGACTTAAAATAAGTGAGTGACCCGGTAAAATAATATTTAAAAATATATGTTTGAGTCTCACGTTAATTTTAATTCTAAAATTGTTATGAATGTTTTCAGAATGCTCATAGAGCTACTTGTACGGTTATCGTGAAGCGCAGTACTGGAATTGCGTTAATTAAATTAGAGGGACCGATTTTGTCCATTCGAATTCTAATTATATCGTTGTGTATTAAATCTTTTTTTAGTGAAAAAAAAAAGAGACGGTATGATTTTCTGTGTCTGTGCCTCAAGTGAGTAAACCCTAGCCAAACTTGAATATATTTAAATCAATATAAATATCATTGACAGCTTAAATTCACTACATGCCATTGTATTAAACTACATAATAACGGCCGCTGACTTGAACGATCACAATCACCTACTTAAATCTCGTGAATGTTATCTTGTATCAAAGGACGGACATAAAAATCGAACAGAAATAAAGAAAAGCCATCCATTACCTAAACGAAGGCTTCGGACCTAGTCCATGGGAGGATTCTACATGTTGTAGAGATCATAATTTATTGTTATAGGCTCCATTTGGGCGTCCTCCGTCCTTAGCGATATTGCCGTATCTTGTAAGAGATTACGAACTGATATTGTGATAAACAGGAAAAATATCGTGCGTAACATTGTTCTGATAAAAGATATAATAAGTAAACATCAGGGGATCATGCTACATAAAACGATTGTCTCTTATTTTTGTAAGTGTTATAAGAGTATCTACACTATCTACACAATAATGATGACAATGGATTCAACTGAAAGGAAAAAATACTTATTTGTTAAACAAGAGAGCAAAGTAGATTTCTGCTTCGTGTCGTGATGTTGAGTACCGCTAGTCTTTGTGACTGGGTGTCTGACTTTCTGCGGGATAGATCGGTTCAGGTTGTCATTGATGGCTGCTCGTCCGATCTGTTGGCAATAAATGCCGGAGTTCTTCAGGGGTCTGTGCTTTCAGCGACCTTCTTCCTGCTCCACATAAACGACCTGCTGGAGCCAGGTACGTTCGGGTATGCAGATAATACGACGGTTGTTGAAAGCTACATACCCGATTTACGGATTAGTGGAGCCCAAATAGAGTCGCTCAGGGAGGCAATGGTCGAACGCATGAACAAATCACTGAAGGCAGTCTCCGATTGGTTTGAAGCCAATTTGGTTACGTTCAATGCAAGTAAGTATGTAGGTACATATTGTAGGAAACATGATATGCATGTAGAAAAGGTTATGTATGGTATAATTAGCCATTAAAACACTCGTGTACTTTTAGTATGAAATTCGCCTTGCGGCTTATTTAATTAAACCACACTCGTGTTTAATGCCTCTTTTGATGCTCTTTTTATGATCATAAATAACTATGTTTAAATTGGAATATTAAAACAGATTGTAGAGGGCAAAAGGAGCATCATCGTGAATGTGTGATGTCTTCAATTAGTTAAGAGTGACAAACATTGCTTTACATAAATAAATATTTATTAACAATTCAAGATAATCTTTGTAGTATACAAACAACTATAAATTTGATTAACCCTTTCACTAAACATACCAATACAAGGATGAACGTTATAATCGTGATATCAATAAAGAACACGCGCCACGCAACCGTCAATAACTGTTGCAAAGTGGTCATCAGGAGGGTTGCCAACGACGTACTAATGCGATTCAGTTTAGGTTCAGGGAAAGGGACAGTGATATAGCCGATAGTTCATAGCTTAGTAGCTCGCGGTGAGACTAGTGCCTTGAGGAGACCTCTGTTGCCATAGCGTTAAGTTCTACTCCTTAGAATTCACATTGATAACCCATCAGTGCTCGAGCGCATAACCATCCTCATCCTTAACAACTATACAGCTGCAGTAGGGCGCCGAGTGCGCTGCCCTAGAGACCTACTTACATCCATATCACATCCGCACCCATCAAACTTCCAACGCACCCACCCACAGAGCTATAGAACTAATTAATAACTTTTTAGCTATGATTCAAAATGCCGACATTTTTTTTGATAGATGGACACAACTTAGACGAAAAATTAACCATTACCTTAATACCTACTACTGTACCCTATAATTTTTCCTTTTTATTATTTTGACATAATTTTTTTTTTAATACCACGTCGGTGGCAAACAAGCATACGGCCCGCCTGATGGAAAGCAGTCACCGTAGCCTATGGGCACCTGTAACCTCAGGGAGTCACATGCGCGTTGCCGACCCAATAAAAATAACGTTGGCACAACAAAGTGGCTTCACTCCACCTGATCGTAAGTGAAAAGTAGAGCCCAAATCGCGGCGGCAACGAACAGGAGACAATCAGTAACCTCTTAGTTGCCACCGCCTTGCTGGCCCGCTAGATGCTGGTAAATACACCGGCTGACCAGAGTCATTTCACGGGCGTTTACACCGAATGTACGGTGGTAGCCAACCAGGCGGGTACTAGTAAAAATACCCTACCACCGGCTGAGAAGCTGGCTACTCAGTATTTCCCTTAGTCGACTCCTACGACACCCACGGGAAGAGAGGGGCGGTGATTTTTGTATTCTTACTCCGTCACCGCACGGATAAAATATTGTAACTACTAGAATTATATTAGCTTATAGATAATTCCACATGTAATGTCTTGGCGTAAGCTGTTTTTTACATGGTTGTTGATAATAAAGAATAAAGTAAGTCCGTCAAATATTAACACGTGATATCTGAAGAAAAACAAAACAGTTACAGAATGAAAATGAATTATTGCAGCAGGTCACACTTATGGGTGGCCAGCCGCGCCTTGTCGTTGAGATAGTACACCAAACGAAGGAAACTCAGAGGAAAAAACTCGTGTATAAGCGAATTTTAGCATAGTTGTAGGGAATGGTGTTTTAAACCACATACTAAAAGTACTGGAGGTTAGGGGTGGAGCTAATGGGGGGAGGGGGGTGTAAAGGTCCTTATTTTTAATTTTTCGTAAATAACTCGTAAACCGTGGCTTGTAGCAAAAAACGTTCTAGTACGTAAGTAATCTACATAAAATTTTCTACAAAAAAGATATACATATATTTCCTCTGGGATCAATGTGTCATGAGATAAGAAAGCAAGAAGATGGACACTAAAGAAATAAACACATTTGTTTAAGTAGGTATGGCACATACAGAATGCTCGCGAGCGTTCCAAAAAATTTTAATGCTTAATGTTTGACCATATTTAGAGTCTTTAATATTATATAAAATTTCCTGGATTCGGCTTGGTTTCAGAGATAACCAACCTTTTTTTCGAAATAAGTTTTTTAACGTAACTCATCATAAAATTTATTTTTGATTACAATGCTACCACAATGTGTTTTAATATTACCACACCTTTTGCCTGGCAATCAAAAAAGGGGAATAAACTTGACGAAATACCCCGTCCATAAAAAAAATATTAAAATAAATAATTTTGAAAATGGTTGAAATGATAAAAAGTACTGGAAATGTCAAAAAGTATTCAAAAAATCTAAAATAAAAGAGAAAAAAAATTTTTTTTTGGTGGTATTTCACATTAGTTCTCATAATCATTTTTGTTTATTTTAATATCTAGAATGCATACTTAAAACCTTTTGTAGTGCTCGCGCCCGGGCGCGCCCTGTATGCTTATTTGTAAAAATAAAATTCCTAATTATCTTCTAAACCTAAAATATTCTCATAATCATCGTCAAAAGATTTTAACTATGCATTCTAGACATCAAAACAAACAAAAATTATTATGAAACCTAATGTCAAATACCACCAAAAAAAATTTTTTTTTCTTTTTTTTTTTAGACTTTTTGTATACTTTTTAACATTTGCAGTACTTTTTATAACCACAACAATTTGTTAAAAGTATTTATTATAATATTTTTTTAGGGCAGGTTATTTCGTCAAGTTTATTCCCATTTTTTGATTGCCAGGCAAAAGGTGTGGTAATATTAAAACACATTGTGGTAGCATTGTAATTAAAAATAAGTTTTATGATGCGTTACGTCGAAAAACTTATATCGAAAAAAAGGTTGATTATCTCTGAAACCAAGCCGAATCCAGGAAATTTTATGGAACATTAAAGACTCTAAATATGGTCAGGAATTGAGCATTAAAATATTTTGGAATGCTCTCGAGTATTCTGTATGTGCCATACCTACTTAAACAAATGTGTTTGTTTCTTTAGTGCCCATCTTCTTGCTTTCTTATCTCATGACACATTGATCCCAGAGGAAATATGCGTATTTCTTTTTTGTAGAGAATTTTAAGTAGATTACTTATGTACTAGAACATTTTTTGCTACAAGCCACGGTTTACGAGTTATTTACGAAAAATTAAAAATAAGGACCTTTACACCCCCCTCCCCCGTTAGCTCCACCCCTAAACACCAGTACTTTTAGTACGTGGTTTAAAACACCATTCCCTACAACTATGCCAAAATTCGCTTATACACGAGTTATTTCCCCCGACAAGCAACTTTTGGTGTTCGTTAGGTGGGCTAAGAGTTATTTTTAGTAAAAAGTGATCAAAATTCAAAACATCTTACAGTTAAAGAGATATAGCTTTTTTACTTATATTGAATTCATGCTCGTTCTCAAACAGTTGTGTATAAAGGTCTTTATAAATTATTACCTTGAATGTTTTCAATGGGATGTTTTCATCAAAAGTGATTGAAAGATATTGAGTCTGAAGTCATTCGTGGTTCATGCATGTTACGATATAATATTTTTTACCATTATTATATGAAAACCACAGCATTTCTCCCTTTCAGTACACTCATATTCCCTGTAATCGAACTGAACGTATTACATTGTATTAATGAATGTGACAGCATCCCGATTCCAGTCACGTCTAGGCGCAAGTCATAAGCCCCGTCGTCAAGTTCCCGACAACTCGAGAGGGAGACGTGGACAACTTTCATAAAACGAAAGAAAAGATAACTCTTACTTGTTGAAGTTGACCGTGGCTTGCTACAGACATATATGTAAGTAAACCACGTATGTGCGGGAAGCAAGCACCAGCCAAGTTGCTTTTTGAAATATAGTTTCTCATTCTCTGTAGCCTCCTGTTCGAGGGAGCTTAATTTATTTTATCTGAGCCTGGCACAGTTTATTTGTGGAATAACATCAATACTCGTATCAGATATCATAATATAAACCAAACATGTACCTCTACGGGTTACCTCTATGTAGGTATTTGTATGGAATGTCTCGTCAGTGAAACTCTCGGAGATAAACGTGCGAGTGCTCATCACTGGCCTTATACATAAGCACCCTTATTGAATGTCCCTCAATATCTATTGAAAATGAAGGTGTGCTGGTGAGGTTTATGTTGTGCCGTAGATATCAGGAATACTCTTTGTTTTAATTACAAGTCTCCCTCTCTCGACGAAATTGCCCCACTGGGTTATAATGTCTCTATAACTTTTTGTGTAACACCTTGTAAACCATATTATAAGTGCAATAAAGATTGAGTATTGAGCTAAAGTACTTTCTCATAAGTGGAATTTTGATAACATTAAAGACTTGTACAACAATGAATTGTAGTTAAAAAATCTTCCGACTTATGCAGTTAAGTATAAGTATTTTATATTGCGTAATAAGATACTTAAATTATACTTATATGTCTAGGAGCATAACTTGCATTGCCAAGTCAGGAAGAACTTAACTAACACAAGCTACCAGGAAAGTTACGTCTTTCCGAAATTCGATTATTATAACGAGTTGGTGCAGACAGAACGGCGTCTGAATACGAGAAATAAAAAATACCTTTATAAGACAAATTTTGCACCAAAGTTTTTCCTATTGGAATTACATTTTCGTGGTAGTTTTGAAACCACGAATAACAACAACATGGCACAGCTGATTTGTTTCCTATTCAAGATATATAAAAAAATCTTTCTATGATAAAATAATAAAATAAATATACCATCCGAATTTAAAAATGAGCTGAGATAAAATAAACGAGTTAATAATTAAATGTAAATTTCTAGATTCAAAGGCCAGTAATGCGACAATTTATAAACATAGGTAAAGGCAATCTCGTTATCTCAAAACAAAAGCAACGTCGTTATAATAAAGTTATTAAAAGATCTCTGCAATTTAACTCAAATTGAGCATTATTATATCCAATGAACTCGGATTACACAATTATGTGGATACTAGAGCTAGAAGGCGCAAATTTAATAGAAAATAGGGTAGGTGGTAGGTACCATTTGCATAAATATTTATTCCTTTTATTTATGTTACTAGCTTTTGCCCGCGGCTTCGCACGCGTAGATTTTGGACTTCTATGAAAAAAAAATGTAAAAACCTTAACTGAACCTCCTTTGATGGTCGTTCGTTTCTATGTGGGGTCGCAGTTCTAACCTAACC
The DNA here is from genome assembly GCA_025490895.1 of Thaumatotibia leucotreta. Lineage (NCBI taxonomy): Eukaryota > Metazoa > Arthropoda > Insecta > Lepidoptera > Tortricidae > Thaumatotibia > Thaumatotibia leucotreta. Next base: position 46,007 of record JALPQI010006518.1, read on the forward strand.
CAAAACCTACTTTGAGAGCCGTTCGTTTCTGTGTGGGATCGCAGTTCTTACCTTTCCTAAACCGAAGTAGAATCTTACCTTATTACATTTTCTGTCTGAAGTCTGTTTCATTGAACAGCATATTAGTATGACATAATTAAATACTTAATTGCAAATAAACTACACTAATTAAAATTAGCATCGCAGGCATCGTCATTTCCTGGGTGAATATCTAAGCGTTTCAACCGCCTAATTTTGGTAGCATATTTTTTGTCGAAGTTTCTATTCGTTACAATGTGCTACTTTGTCATTTTAAGGAGGCACAATACCTTATACAAATGGCGAAGTATAATATTGAGACGTTTAGAAACTTCGGCAAAAATGATGCCACCAAAATTAGGCGGTTGAAATTCTCAGATATTCACCCTCCTACAAAACAATAATGTAATCCGCCACAGGCTTCGTCCTTTTCTCTTATGGTGAAATAGTCAAGCCAAAACATTTAACCGGTGATGAGTCAGTCAATCAGAACTCCCACCACAGTGACTCGATAAACCATAGAAACGATATCCATGATGTTTTTTTACTGTTTCACCATTTCACCCCTTGCAGAGGTTGAATTCTCAAAAACCTAAAACACATCTTTATCTTTTTATGTTTAGGAATACCCCTGTAAAGTTTCGGATAAAATAGTTTAAATAATCAAGTTTTCCCATACAAACTCTGGACCCCCATCATTGTACCCCTTAGGGTGTGGATTTTGACTTGACTTAATTTTTTTTAAACCACCCCTACACCCTTAAAGGAACCTACGTGCTAAATTTGGAATCTCTAGAACCAGAAGTAAACATAAATAATTAACCTTTATTTGTTTGTTTTACGAAAATTTTAAATAAAGGATAATTATTTATGTTCTCATTTAATTTACAGAATACTCCTGCGAAGTTTCGGATATAATAGTCCAACTAATCTTGTTTCGCCATACAAACTTTGGAGCCCCATTTCAACCCTTTAGTCACCTCCCTTTTGAAAAATCCTAGAATTACTTTTCTTAGATTTTATTCTTAATTAGTTTACGCAATATGAAATTTCTTAATCTAAACCTAAACTTTTTTTCATACAAACTTTCAACCCCATTTTTACCCCCTTAGGAGTATTTAAAATACTCGTACTATATAACATGGTAGAGGTATGTAGATAAATACCTACTTCTTCATTGGCAACAACACTTCTATGACGTTTTGAATTAAATAGCCCAACAAATCTGGTTCTTCCTTACAAACTTTAACCTTCCATTTAACCCCCATAGGGAATGAATTTTCAAAAAACCTGAAACACGTGTTTACTTATTTATTGTTAAAAACATTCATGTGAAGTTTCGAATAAAATAGCCCAACTAATCTTATTTCCCCATACAAACTTTAACCCTCCATCTAACCCCCATAGGGAACGAATTTTCAAAAAACCTGAAACACGTGTTTACTTATTTATTTTTAAAAACATTCATACATGTGAAGTTTCGAATAAAATAGCCCAACTAATCTTATTTCCCCATACAAACTTTAACCCTCCATTTAACCCCTTAGGGAATGAATTTTCCAAAACCCTGAAATATGTGTTTACTTATTTATTATTAAAAACATTCCTGTGAAGTTTCGAATAAAATAGCCCAACTATTCTTGTTTCCCCATACAAACTTTAACCCCCCATTTAACCCCTTTAAGGGAGGAATTTTCAAAAATCCATTCTTAGTGCGCCTCTAGACAATATAAAGAATCTAAATGCCAAGTTTGAACTCTCTAGGACCAGCGGTTTGGGCTGTGCGTTGATTTAAGTCAGTCAGTCAGTCAGTCAGGACATTGCCGTTTATATATCGACGCTGGAAAGGAGAAATTGGATAAGCGACACTTTTGAAGATATTGAGTTATATACACCGTTAGAATCGGCAAATTTTTCTGCGTCGAATGAGCTAGGTTTCGTATCCATCTGACAACTTTTGTGTCGCTTATCCCATCGGTGATTTAGAGAACTTTCGATCATTTTTTATTACTAAACGACTTGGTTTTTGACAACTTTTAAGAAAATGGAGATTAGATAAAATATAATTCAACATAATGAATCTTGGATTATTTTACCTATTTGTCATGACAGGTTAAATTTTACTTGGATATTTTTGCTGTGTAATAACTAATCATCACTTGTGGGTTAGCTATTTCTACCTGACTGTATTATATGTTCTTATGTCGTTTGGTCAATTTTACCTTTATCTTAATTTAAAATTTAAAACGTTTAGACAATATTACTTGACTATGATATCTGAATTATTGGCGTTTATCCAGTTTTACCCCTACATTTATTTATGAACCATTTGTCGCTTAGGTATCCCTTTTTACCTGAATTTACATTAGAATACTACTCTCACTTATCCTAACTTGCATGAATGAAATGTCAGTCAAATAGTTACCAACAATTTGCATACATAAATGTCTGCTATTATTCTTTGTCACGTTATGTAGAAACATTTGGCAGAGGGGTTGTCCTGTCAATTGTTACTCTGCGTTAAATAAAATGTTTTTGGAACTTTAATAAATAAAAAATAAAAAAAATAGGTACTAAATAAAACTATTTTTTAAGTGTTATCATAACGTAATACGGTGGATAAACATACCAACAGGTACGGTTGTTAAAAGTAGATAGTTTTCAAGTGCCTCGTTTGTAGGTAGGTACTAACTATTGTCGGCTCAATAACGAGTTATCCTTGTTGATTTTGCATGTTTTAAAATAAAGAGAAATGATCTCAAATAGAAAAACAAAATATATTTGTTTTTAATACTTAACAATAACTATTACTTACTCACATACTTACCTACATTTTGGAATAAAGTTATAAAAATACCTAAAACAGTGTCTTTCTTTTTTCACGTGTAAGTAAATTCGTTTACCAGTCACGGAATGTTACTCTTGTAATTGAAATGACTGACTTCTAGTCTAAAATAGTTTCTCATTTTAAGTATGTGGATATTTCTTACTGATATATTTATGCTATTTTTTTCAATTTATATATTTTTACCCGAATATTAAATAAGCCACATCGGCAGTTAGATCATTTTAACATGATGAATTTGTTATGTAAGTCTCGGGTGGACTTTTTTACCTTCGTTATTTCTTTTACAACGTGTTGGTTAGATAATTTTACCTGAATCAATTTTTCCGACCATTTTGCTTAAGCGACAGTAAATCCTTAAATAACACTTGAATACGTTAAATAATTAAAACATCACGTAGAAAACATATTTATGTCCATAAATAATGCTTCAATTATTTGATTTGGCCTGCTAATTCATTTTAATGATTTTTTTTCGAAAATCTCGGCGGTTTTTTGCCTCTCCTGTAAAGTACGCACTGTGTCGCTTATCCAATTTCTCCTTTCCAGCGTCGATATATAGATTACAGGGTTTGAAGTTATAAAATAGGACTCATTTTACTCAGTTTCTGGTATTTTTTTTAATGAAATAGGGTTTAAAACAATTTTCACGCACATTATAATCGTATTTAGGTAATTACTACGTATCCAAATTAAAGCAACATTATTCAATGGCCATTACGGTATTAAAATAATCTTTCTGTTTTGGTAATGATGGGTTATCTACATAATATAATAAAGATATCCTTTCGACCAAAATGTGTATTTTAAGTAAAAAATGTTATTCCTGCTAAAATTATAAGCAAACTGAGGTTCCCGCTTAGCATAATGTATTCAGGGATCTGATATTGAAACAAAATAGTTCGGTCCGGGGCGAAAGTTGCCCTGGGCCTAGGATCTCATCTCACTCCATTTGCTTCAAACTAGTATAAAGACGATCTCTTGTCATTTATATTTTATGTGTCTCTGGGTCACATTACATTGGTTTTATTGGAAAATGGACGTATACTTTCGCAACTACTGGAAATACACACCTTGGTTGAAATGACAGCTGTATTGATAGTGATTCTGAAGGTTCGAAGACATTTCAGTTTGAAGCGGTACATAAAGATACAAATCCAAACACCTAAGTAAATAACGTGTCACATTACGCGTTCGCAAAGATAGTACAGATACTTGTGTAGGAGAATACTAGATCAAGCGCTGTATTTAAAGTCAGTCGATTTTTATGCAAGTAGCCATAGCAACACGCACTTTCATGTCGTTATATATAGTAGCAAGATAAATAAAATAATATATACTTCCGGCAAGAAACTCGGTGGACAAAATTCTTATATTGTTACCGCACTTTGATTTTGAGGATTAATCATCTAAAACTGGGTTAGTGACAATAAAATCGCCGTGTTTATATTTCATACTTTTACCATTTTTAGTTAGTGTATGTATGTACGGGAGTAGGGTAAGGTAGAATTTTTCATAGAAAATACTGGAAACATGCTGGAACCGTTTCTGACATCAGATTGTATTGGGATTTCCCTCAATTTTTCATCTAATTCAAAAAACGTGGAAAGGGTTTAGCAGCCTTACCGAACAAGAGGTGCCTTACCCCACGGATGAGGTCAATATTTTAGGTGGTGTACTAGCAGGACCTAAGAATACTCCATGCTTAATATCAGCTCTAGATCTTCTTTTGTTTTAGAGTTATTCAAGATAATGTAAAATATACAGGGTGCCATTGAAAGTGGCATATTTCGTAAACTGTTCAAGTTAGATCAACCAAACAAAATTGTGTTTGATAACAATAAAATAAACTACAAAATGCATATTTTTAATCTGCATCTTGTCCTTATTTTTCATAATAAAAAAAGGGTTTTTGTTTTTTTTCCATATTTTTTTTTATTTCACACGGAGGTACACCTACAAAAAAAATATGCATACATAGCCACTAATGTCCACTATATACATAAATTAAGATATTTCCATAAATCATCGTGCGTCATGCCAAAAAAAAAACTATTCCAGATGTAGTCGTTACTGGCATACAAATAAAGTACCAGTGCAGTGTGAACATAAGTTAGTGTGTAGGTACACAATCTCTTCTAATAAACTTATTTAGAATAATCAACGACGAAATGTCAAAACTGTATAATACAGCTAAAAGCTGGAATTGACTATTTACAAATCTAAAGCATCTTTTGCCATATTTACATACATCATAAATTAAAATACATTCGTCCGGTAAATACACTTCGACATCTTCCAAAGTTTCGAAAAGGTCCGATTGTATGTGAATAGGAATGTGAAAACAAATGTCGAAAACAATACTATCTGTCAAATGTTATCAACAATACAATACAATAACTCTTTATATCACCTCAAAGACAAATACAAAATATATACATATATATACACATATATATATATATATATATGTATATATATATATATATGTATATATATATATATATATATATATATATATATATATATGTATACACATAGCAACGTTTGATATGTCACCGTCGATTATTCTAAATAGGTTTATTAGAAGAGATTGTGTACCTACACACTAACTTATGTTCACACTGCACTGGTACTTTATTTGTATGCCAGTAACGACTACATCTGGAATAGTTTTTTTTTTTGGCATGACGCACGATGATTTATGGAAATATCTTAATTTATGTATATAGTGGACATTAGTGGCTATGTATGCATATTTTTTTGTAGGTGTACCTCCGTGTGAAATAAAAAAAAATATGGAAAAAAAAACAAAAACCCTTTTTTTATTATGAAAAATAAGGACAAGATGCAGATTAAAAATATGCATTTTGTAGTCTATTTTATTGTTATCAAACACAATTTTGTTCAATTGATCTAACTTGAACAGTTTACGAAATATGCCATATTCAACGGCACCCTGTATATTTTACATTATCTTGAATAACTCTAAAACAAAAGAAGATCTAGAGCTGATATTAAGCATGGAGTATTCTTAGGTCCTGCTAGTACACCACCTAAAATATTGACCTCATCCGTGGGGTAAGGCAACTCTTGTTCGGTAAGGCTGCTAAACCCTTTTATCGTTACCTGACTCCGTAGATATAAAACTGATAGTCATGATTAAAAAACTCGTATTACTATACATCGCTGCTTTGCGTTGTTCTACTTTTTATCTTTACAAACCAATCTAAAGAATATGTTTTTTTGACATAATTGGATTAAATTCAGGAAAACGCCAAGATAACCTAATTAAAAAATATATTCTACCTTTACCGTAAATATTTTGAAATAATATTTATAATTTGCTAAAATTGGCCTTACGTATTTTCTATGAAAAACAACCACCTACGTAAAATAACCAGAAATGATTATTTAAAGTTAAAAGTTAGACATAAACGACGTTATCAAATAGTATGTATTTGTACAATCTAAACTACAATTACCTATATTTTATAACAAATATGGGTACCTACGTAATCGTAGTAGTACGTTGAATGAAACTCAGAACTACTAAATATTGAGTTTCCTAAGAAATATGTTCGAATTTATTGACCAATTTCATTAAAGTTAGATGTCACTAGCAGAAAAGTCTGCATTAATACAGTATTTACTACTAAATACTAGAGCTGGCTTATAATACAACTCAAGTTTAAATTAAATTCTAAAACTAAGATAATTAGATCTTCTTAACAGAGACATTGAAATTATTAACAAAATGAAGTAACCCTTGCTCAAAGCCAGACGCTATTCCAGACACGGGCATAATATAAATTTAGTTTTTACGTAGAAAATATCACTTTAGTTTGAAGTCAATTCCAGTTCTGTAGAAAAAACCTCTCTAATGGCTCTTTCGTGCTTGGAATCTACCTCTCCGTCATCCATTTAGGGACAGAGTACATTTTGTTGTCTTGCAAAAGACAAATGGGGTGTTTTAAAACATTACGAGTAGGTAACTGAAAGTAGGGGGGATATCTGTAGTCATTTAAATAGTAATATGTATTATATTGGAGGCTTGTTTTAGGTAACTGATAAATCATCGCATTCTTGTCTGCTTTTATCAAATATTAATATCATAAACATTAAAGGGTAGTTCAGTAGGTATTCTTAAAATAAATGTATTTTAACTATGTTTTCACTATATTAATTTTATTATTTCCGTATCTCCAACTGCTTAGTTACTATTGTTCTGAAATAGGTACGAGTAATAATATTCCCAAGCCTTTCTAATTATGAAATACAATACATTAGCTCCCTGTTATTCGGTTCGTCGACGGTCTATCATTTTAAAATGCATGTATATTTTTGGTGCAATATTTTTGGTTTTTGACCGTCTTCAAGCAAGGAAGAGGTTCTCAATTCGACAATTTTTTTATAGCCCCCGTTGGTAACAAATTGCTATTGAGTTGTGCCAGTTTCGTATCCTTTATACTCCAGGAAAATCGTACGCGGCACCGTAAGCCATACCATGAAGTGTATGTTTCTTTCCAATAAAGTATTAACGGCTAAATCTGCAACACCACAATCGACCCATTTGGTCAGACGCTTGAAATCCAGGTCTACGTATGGAGATACTTCTTCATTTGTCACTTTTGTCAGCCTAGTTGTTGGTGACCCTGCTTGCAAAGCATTCGACCAGGGTATTAGTCGCGTATATAATATATATATACTATATATACGTCGTTAATGTTATATCTATCTATTTTATTACTATACATACATAGGGGGATATTTGGCCGTGTGGTGACGGCAGTAAGAATACATTTGTTGCCACCCCAACTCCTCCTGCGGGTGTCGTAAAAGTCGACTAAGGAATTAAAGTGTCACTAACCATTATTTGATTAAAAAAATGATGATGAACAGCAGCGTCATCATAGTGGACACATTACTGCGATCGCCAATCCGCTTGCCCAGCGTGGCGATTATGGGCATTTACCTCCTAATGCGTCTATACGCATAGTTAATAGGAGAGGCCTACGTCCAGCAGTGGACTGTCATAGGCTGATGATGATGATGATGAAGTCGATTTGTGTAAAAGTGTCCAAGGATATCGATTAAATATTTATTTATGTTTCAAGGATATTCAACAATTGAACATATGACATAGATAAATTGTTCAAAGCTAAACAACGCGGGATTTTCAAAGTATGTAAATTACAAGCACCCGGAATGAAAAATTCCATACACGCCACTCATTAAAAAAGTTGAAATTGAAACTTAACCGAAATTACGCAGCCTATAAATCGTCCGTTAAGCCGAGTTTACATCCAGGCTTTTAATGGGTCAATAATATTTTAAAGTTTCACTTAAATGTTTATTGAGTGTGAAAATGTATGCGCTTTAAAAATATTTTCGGGCACGTTTTATTAGCCATATTAATATTATTGAGAACGTTGTGCTGTCCGCGGTGGATGATTTTATTAATGTGAGAATCAAAGATCAACAATGCTTGTATGATGGAGTGAAATGAAAACGATAATGAGGTACTCGTAGGTATAACATTTTGTCTTAATTTGATTATTAACTACATCCTTGGTATATTTATTTATTATCTTCAGAATAAATATTAAATATTTCGTAATTTTGACTATCACGTAAGACAATGATGCTAATCAAGTAATATAGTAGGTATCTAAATACAATAATATTTGAGTATCAAAGAGTAGAATAAAACGTGATGTTAAAATAAGGCTACCATTAATTCATTCTCTATGAATGATTGAACAAATTGTTTTAAATTCAAATAGCAGATGCCTAACTAATTTAATAGTTTAACCGATATACATATTGCAAATGAAATGCAATAATTCTCATCTCATCAACTAATGTAACAAAAAATCAATGATGAACTGTTAAGGCTTTACATATTGCCCTTCTCATAATAATTGGCGATTCCTTTAAAAGGAAGAAGCAAGGTCCTTATATGCAAGTTACGACACTTAGTCACTACTTTTTTAACAATAAATTATGTTTATTGCCTTGTTAGGTACTAATGTTTCTTACTATGGATTGGCAATTACTATTGAACTGTAAGGCCATAGAAAACGGTTTCAATATTCAACATTTAATACTTAATACATTTTACAAGATGGAACATTCTAGAAATACATAATAAATTAGCCATTAAAATGACTGAAATAGAACCACTTTACCAACGTTCAATCCTCTTCGTTATACCCCGTCACTCCTCATTTCCAATATTGGCTATAGGCAGCATAGTCAGTCAATTGTAATCATCCCCTCCTAAAACATGTCACCCCTTACAAATCTCTTGTATCCTCTGAAATGTATTTTAAAACTGAAGCCCTGCCGGCTTGTCCGAAGCAGGATTTCCCTGGATGGATAAACTTATGCTTGGTGTAAAAAAAACGTGCATTACTTATAGCCTCCTTGTGATTGTGTAGAGCAAAAAAAGCTCTTTAAAAAACTCCAGTACTTAACTTATTGGGTCGAAAAATATGTGTATTGTAAGATACATAGCCTATAAAAGGTTTAAATATTTATTATAAATCTATAAGACGCTCAAAATTTCAAAATGTGAGCCTAGCTTAACATTCGCAGTAATCGAGATCGGGGATCGAACAAAAGCAATTTAACTTTCCGTTTTGAGTAGGCACATTAGGACAAGTCGGAATCGGTCACTCGAATAATTAGGGTTGGTGTAACAATGCGTGGGTTGATATTTTCTCATTATGTATTATCGCTGATTATGAGGTAGCGTGCGATCCTTCTTAATTATTATTATGTGCCACTTAATCGGTTTTGAAAGGGTTGAGTTTGAATACAAACGTGATTGGTTTAATATGTTGGGTGTCGAAAATGCGAGGAGGTAAATTTACGTATGATTTACGAAATAACGTATTGAAAATAATTTAGATATATAATAAAGACAATTTTAAAATAAAATAATAGGTACATGATCAGCGAAAATGTACGTAAGTTTCAAACAAATTCTTAATTATGATTAGATAATTATGAGCTCGTACCTAACACAAAAAAAGGAGACAGAACGTGATTTTAATCGTTCGTAATTTTCGATGTCCGTTAAATTTTTTCTGATACCTGCCTAATTTATATAATTAATTATGTACAAGTTTGCTTATCCTTGTAAGTCAATTTGGATCATTAATGTATTATTTTCGTAATAACCTGGACCGCACCTATGAAATTGGCATTTTATTATTAATCAATATTAGTTCGGGTTTATTTATTTCAGCAGAAGACCCCTATTATGTTTGTTTTAAAAGTGTAATATTGTGAGGACCTACCTCACCATTGCAGCCATAAGACGTCGACTGCACTGAACATAGGCCTTCCCTTTGCACCTCCATATAAGTACACCGGTTGGAAGCAACCTTGCCTACCTAGCCCGGATTTCAAAGCTCGCGTTAGGGCTACGGCATCCAGCGTCTCCCCGCAATTTCCATAAGCTCGTCTGACCATCTTGTGGGGTTCCGCTTAAACTAATGAAATACAGGTAATCAAAATTCTTAGATTATGTCGTAAAATAAATTAATCACGTTTCGACAATCGTTCATGTAATGTAATATTATTTGCATCTTTCGACATGAATACGTCGTGAACGATATTCCGTTTCCTTGTGTTACAGCGTGTATAAAACACTAATTTCAACTTTTTTATTTATTAAGAAACAAACGATCATTTACAGACATTGAAATACATATATTACATTTGTTTAACAGCTTAGACCTATAGTTCCCTTAATTAACATTACGAATGATAATCACATTGAAAGAGTACCTAACTTCATCAGTTAGTATAGTACAGTAGTTACACGTACCTATACATAATTATATACTCGGTCTAACCAGCCCGCCGGCAGAAAAAAGAGAGGCAGCAAATACTAGTTTTCTGTGGACAACTAACTCTTCCTGCCTAATTTTTTTTTTAAATTTGTTGCCCTTCCCCACCGATAAGCCGGTTCGACAGTGTATAAAGGTGCGGTTAAACTAAAAGAGCATTCGCTGTTCTAACCTCCCACTCTACGAAATTCGATCGGTAAACAAAACGTGATTGGTTGATTTCGTAGAACGGGCGCTAGAACAGCGAAGTTCTTTTGGTTAAAACGCACCTTAATATATGACAAGTGGTAAAGGAACTTAACTTGGGTTATCTATTCTACTACCATCATACAAATAAATAAATATCATGTGACATCTCACACAAATCGACCTAGTCCCACGGTAAGTTCAATTAAGGCTTGTGATGTGGGTACCAGGCGACGATATATATAATAGATAGATACGTATAGATACTTAGGATACATACACAGCCATGACCAAGGAACAAACATTTGTGATAAATAAATACACAAAGAATGCCCTCGCCGGATTCGAACCAGGAACCTCTAGCTTCGTAGGCAGGGTCACTACCAACTAGGCTACGGAGGCTGGCAAATGCTACTCCGAGCACATGTTAATTAAGCCACATAATAACTGCAGCGTAGTTTAGTAAAATATCTTGCAGACTTAACAGAAAATATATCTCGAATATGTATACCACATTCAACAAGCCCGCATCGCTTTATTCTTTTCTAAAAGTGCATACGCAATTACGCAGGCTACGTTTTGCTACATCCTACATGTTGTTTGAAATTACATTCATCTAGAATCATATATTATTTGGAAAAGATCTGCTTTACATAATTATAGTGATTTTAGTTACCTGTGATTACCTATGTATTTACGAGCATTTATCAACATTAAGTTTAACATTGCATATTTTCGTACCTATGTAATGTGTCTGCGTATTAAAATCTCACGTCTTATCTTTTAATAACCCATTTGATTCACTGTGGCACTGTTAAAATATGCCCAAAGCACTCTTAAGAAATTATGTCTTGTTAGTACAGGTAAAGCACATTTTACGGGTTTCTAAGCATCTTTTACGACCCGTTAATGGATGAAACCCCTTCGGTTATGTGGCTATAAAGTCAGGTGTGACATGAAGAGTAGGTACAGTTTTATGATCATGCTTTAGCCCCCTCGTTTAGAGTTAAGACGTTTCACGCGGCGACATTTGTCACGTGAACTCTGAATTACGATGGAACATTTACTTGGTTGTAGATACGGTGTGGACCAGATAAGGTATTAGATGGGCATTTCTTTGAACGTTTCAACCGCCGTGACTTTGGTGGGAACATTAGGTATTACGCGTTTTCCGTGGGTACCTCATTTTTTTAATTGAGATTAGGCGTTACCGCGACGCGAATATTGGAAATCCGAAGCAGCTTTGCTGTCCTTGCAAAGGGAAGGTGATGCACTTTGTCACGCCTGTTG
>JALPQI010006519.1:0-47721 GCA_025490895.1 Thaumatotibia leucotreta
TGAAGCCTGTATTACACGGTAAGCGACGACTGGGGTATTATATTTTTCTAAGCTACCCTTTAGCAAATTCCAAGATTAACCCTTTATAGGGCACCGGTCTCATAAACGAGCACTTTCTTTTTGCGTTTTTTTCTTGAACAGAATTTTTCGTACTATATAATGGCGTTGAGGCTTAAGTCCAGATTTTTTTGAGTCTTGCCCGTTAAAGGGTTAAACATTTCGAGCTTTTTTCTCTGTCATTCCAACAACGGCATGTCGTTATTTAAGTTACTGTGTTCCACATATACGACACTTGGAAATCTCGAATTTGCGGAAAATTGAAATACGAATACTTGGCGTTTCTTGTTTCTTGGCCCACCAATACGCAGTTTAAATATTGAGTGAGGCGTGGTATGGGTGAGACCACAGATAAAGAAAGATATATTCTATGTCTATGGGTGAGGCTGAGGCGAGTATGACATCTGTCAAATCTGTCAATTTGCGTACTCGCTCTACCTCAATTTTTACATTTTACATTACCGAATAACGAGTTCACGATCATGAACTGCTGCTTAGTTGCCGCAATTGTTTTAATTTAACATAATCTAAACTGTGTAGTGTCTGCAGATTTCATTTAATTTTGTATCTTAACAATTGCTTAAGCTAGCTACGCTGGCCAAACGAAATCCAGATGGAATGGATAGGCTCAACAATATTGAAAACCTTCTGGAGACCTACCATCAACGTTATTAGGTTATTTTGACGTGCCTCACTAAACTTTGTGCAGAATATTTAAGTTTTATGACATACAACTTTTAACACGTTGATATTGAACTGTTTTAATCACGTTTATTTCATTTTTTAGAACAAGGTATCATGCCGACAAGTCACGGCTCGTGAGACGTTATGGGTATGATGAAAAACTTTGGTCTGGTGGACTTCTACCCAGATCAAATGGAAGGCCACTACCCATACCTGAATACAGGTTAGAAATATTATAGTTCAGCATTTGATTTATGTATGTTTATTCCATTTTTCAAGAATTACAATTTCACTACGAACAAATAAAACATGGAAGCCGCACGCTACTAAATTGCCTTTCAAAAACGGTCCTAAATTTTATTTGAGAAGTGTCTTCCCCTCTTCAATGCATCACGGTAATTAATTTAAATGTCAACCTATAAAAATTTAAACCGCCATTTATAAATAGTTGCGATTGGTCCGACAAAGTTTTGATTGGCTATATTCAATTAACATTTGTCAAAGATACAAATAGCACCGAAATATGTGTGGTGTTAAGAAAAGCACTATGTCTGCCCATCTTGGCACAATTGAACAATTGTGTTTGGGGGCATTTTTGAGCTGGCATTAGACATCCATGTTATTATATAGTTAGCAGCACTTTCATAAGTGAATAATCCTTGGTTAATTAAATGTAAATGATGTCTATAGTCCAAAGGCTATAGAGTATTACAAACATAATTTAACCTCACATGAAGTTTTATGATTATAACTTTTTCATCATCAACATCATCATCAGCCTATGATAGTCCACTGCTGGACGTAGGCCTCTCCTATTAAATAAGCATATAAACGCATTAGGAGGTAAATACCCATAATCGCTACGCTGGGCAAGCGGATTAGCGATCACAGTAATGTGTCTACTATGATGACGCTGCTGCCCATCAACAATCTTTTATCAAATAATAGTCAGTGACACTTTAATCCCTTAGTCCACTCTTACGACACCCGCAGGAGGAGTTGGGGTTTTGACAAATGTATTCTTATTGCTGTCACCACATGGCTCATAACGCCTTATAACTTTTTACAGGCCTAAAAATGCTTGGACGGAGCGTAGAGCCTTATTTGGACAAAATGACTACATAGATATCCTGGGTAAAGGTGACCTTCATCCAGTAAAGACCTTGTATACACTTCCTGCTTGGATTAGGGGGTTCCAAGCTCATCAAGAATATCATGTATGTATTAATTTAATGCTATAGTTTAACAGAACTATTGGTTTAATGTACTATTTGGTATAATTTGAATACAGAGAGATTTTTAATTCACCATTCAAATTTTGGATGGTTAATTCTGAGGTTATATTGAGGAACATTTACTGTGGGACCAACATCCAATTTGAGAAAAAATCTGGTGTTTTAAACATTTCCTCCTACCAATATCTCAGGGTTTGTATGGAACAACATTTTTTTTACTTGATAATAACTACTCTATATTATGTCTTCTTGAGAAAGAATAGGTAATTATTTTAGCCCACCTAATTATGATCACTGCACATAAATCTTATTCCTTTATAGTACATAATTATGTGAACTGAACATAGATCTATGTTCTATGTACATATTATGATCTATGTTCAGTTCAAAAGAGAAAGCATTGTTTAGACAATATTTTTATGTATTAAGTATCTACTGTCCTGTCATTGCATTGAAAATGTAGGGTGTAATACTCCTCAGATAATATGGTCAAATAGTCCAAATGGAGTGTTACTATTTAATTATTTGAATTTCAGGTCATTCTCAGGAAGAGGAAATTTTTTTCGAAGACTGCTAAACCAGCTATGCGGCCAACTAAATGGAAAGACCTAGAAAAGCGTTTGTCATACTTGTATAGGAAACTTAACAGAAAAACAAAAACTGGAAATTCACCAGATTAATATGGATTCCATCATACAATTAACTGTAGATATATATTAATGAATAATCAAACATAGTATGTAATCTTGCTTTTTCCTAAAGTCATCTGTTCCCTACCATGGCTTCTTCATAACATTGAATCAAAATATTTTCTAAGTTTTAAATACTGAGTCAGTCATAATAATGAGTAATATTTTCAACTCGGCTCACCTTGGTCTCCTGGTCAAAGCTTAGTAGTAGGTTGTATAATCTAATTTTCCAAAAATGCTACACTCCACATAAAGTATGGATACCGGTTTTCAATAGTGTCGAAATTTCTATCGTAATTTACTAGGTATAGAAATTTAGATAAGCCCTTTCGAAAAGACACTCCTCAATTTCAACTGTGTAAATTGGATAGATTTTAAATTTGTTCGATGTTATTAAGTACTACAGGTAGGACCGTTAGGGAGGAAGTAGGATCGTTATTCCATAATATCCGGAAATCCGGACCCTGGACTCGGTGAGATCCGGACATTCCAGATACCCGGATTACAAAAACAGGTTGTCGTCGTAAGTGATTGATTAGTCAGCAGAGCGAGAGCGAAACAATCACGTTAACGAAGGTGCTAGTGACGCGTGAAGGCGACATTACCTTTTACTGATTTACATACGTGTTTTGAGTTTTATTGATTTCAATTTATAATAGTAGGTATCTAACCCTTCATATTTAAAATTTTAAATAAAATTACAGTTTGTAAGTTTTTCCCTTCAATTACGAAATTATCGAAAATCGTCGATTATCGTACTCGAAATTTTAATTTCGAAAAAATACTAGTATTGTGAACTCCGATATTGCATGCAGTCTCGTCTCGTCACGTGTCTTTTGCACTACTGTATACATAGCATAGCATGAATGCTGAATCAAATGAATCAATCAAATCAATCGGAGTTAATTGTTTTTATCGGGAATTTATGAAACTTTCGTTAATTTTTTTTAAAGAAATAATTATCATCACTATTACTATAACTCCTTACATCTATTTCAGTTGACTTTTCCTTCATGACATCGCTTTACACTTACAATAGGAAGTGAAAATTAAACCTACTTAATTCATTTTGGTTTAAAGTTGAAAATAAAAGTGTAAACTTGATTTATCCCAAAAGAATCTGTAAAAACACGATGCGTTTAGACGGTTTTTTTTCCGGAAATATTCAACGGTAATTGGGATTTAGGGTGCGACTCCACTGACGCGGAGTGGAGCGGAGCTGTGCAAAATTGACCAATTACATTCTTCAAATTCAAAATACGAAACACTGTGATGCGGTCTCATTGGCCGAGCTCCCAAAGCTCCGCTCCGCTCCGCGTCAGTAGAGCCGCACCCTAAATGTTCCTTTTTTTAGTTTAACAGATCTGTTCAGTCATAAAAATGCTTATAAATCTTATAAAATAATTGAAACTAAAAGTTAGTATAATATTAATATTGACTTTTAATTCAAAACATAACTAATGACTAATATTTGGCATTATCAATCCGGGCACATGTTTTGCCCAATCTTCTTTTATCATGTCGGCCGCCTTCTCGGCGATCATGACGACGGGCGCGTGCGTGTGCGCCGCGGGGATGCGCGGCATGACCGACGCGTCGGCTACGCGTAGACCCGACACGCCGCGCACGCGCAGCCGTGGAGACACTACGCCCGTAGGATCACCACTGGGAGCCATCTTGCATGTTCCGACCTGAAAATAATATACCTACATTATTTCCGAAGAAATATACGAGCGCTTCGTTTAAGTTTAATACAGGCTGTAAATTATTACTAGGGATCGGACAAATTTGCGTCATCGTTCGCAATAATGTGGACATGCCACCAGATTTGATAGAATGAATAATTAAACGAATAATTTCTTAAAATTTGATTTCGAAGCTCACACTGGTTTTCATAGTTACCGGTGTCAAAAAGGTAATTTTCAGAAAATGATTAAATGAATAATTATTCAATCAACTTTGGAGTTATGTCCATATTATTGCGAACAATGACGCACATTTCTCCGATCTCTGATAATTACACATCCGGCAACAAAGTCCTCGCCAAGGAGCATTACAAAATGTACATGAGGGTACAGTTAAACTTCCATAAATGTGTATGTTTATTATTACCAAGTTAGGAACTTTAAAGAATTTTAAAACGAAACTGATAATCAAAAATCCAGTAATTTTCCGCCACCAAAAGTTTTAACAAGCAAGATTCTTAGTTAAAGAAGAAAGGGTAAGTAATATTTACCTGGTGGTCTAAAGTAATGGAGGTCTGCATGATAGCGCATTCCCAATAGTTGTCGGAGTCGAAAATAAACTTTTCACATCCCGGAAACGGCGTATCGTGTAATCTTGTACCGTATCTCTGGAAGGCCTTGGTATTTATTATGTTCTGTATCTGTAAAAATAGAGAATAAAAACTTAAATTACAATTGCGCTTTACGTGACGTGTGTTGGACGGAGTGTTCGGCCCGGTAAGTTGAATCCGGATCCGGATGTCCGCATTTATAGGTTTACTCTCGATTTTATTCTGTCTATGGCAATATAAAACCGATGGACGTTGGGGCGGTAAGGTTCTTGAGTGGCGGCCACGTACCGGATGGCGTAGCGTGGGTAGGCCCCCCACAAGGTGGACCGATGACCTGGTGAAGGTCGCAGGAGTCCGCTGGATGCGGGTGGCGCAGGACCGGTCGTTGTGGCAATCTTTGGGGGAGGCCTATGTTCAGCAGTGGACGTCTTTCGGCTGATATGATGATGATGATGGCAAATCCATTTTTGTCTATTGAGGGAGCAGCTGTTTTTTTTCAGGTTATGTGGTTCAATGTCAAATAATGAAGAATACTACTTATGACAAGGCAGTACGGCTTAATGCTTTCGCCTGTCCACGAGGACTAAAAAAATAAAAAAAAAATAGTTCTATGTCAAAAATCATAAGTATTATGTATGACAGTTAAACGTTTAAAATATTTAATTTTAAAGTTATTTTTGTACGTTAAACTTTCTGATCTCGGTAACTTGTACTATACCAATTTAAGAAGTAATGTTTGTTTAGCTACGAACGCTTAATAAGTGAGCAAGAAACATTTTGTGTTAGAGTGTTGTTTGTGGTAGTGAAAAACAACATTATACAAGGTAATTTAAATGAATAAATAGGTAGGTACTCTACATGGTGCCATTGAATATTCAAGCGTAATTTCGGTGGTCAATATTAGAAACAAAGACAAGAGTGCGGAAGAAAACATATTTCAACTAAGTTATGACAATGTGGGATTTAAACTAAGGAATTCCATTTCAAGTTAAGCAATAATAATAATTTAATTTTAAAAATAGCACGTGCATTCATTTCCATTGTTGACGTCAGACGCATACAAATACGAATATATAAAATATAGGTACCTATGATGCATCATGTATTACTATTGTAAGCGAATTTGAATTCGTATTACTATCCGCGCGTGTGGTGAAAATCGTGATATACGAGTAAGTGGGATTGACTCGCGTGGAAACCTCTGATGCTGAGTCTAGCCGGTAAGTACCTAATACCTTGAACTACCTATACTTTTTTTATTATAGTTATGTACGAATATATTAAGAAAGACACTAGTACTACCAATCTCACGCCCTCGCGCAGCGCATTCATGTCGTCTGGATGATTGAAGTAGTTGGGATCGATGCGCGGTGGGTCGGAGAAGCTAGCGCTGCGTAGCGTCAGGCGGCCCACGCTGCGCGGCCGAATCAGCACAGGGTTCATCGCAAACGACCGCATCCGCGCCTGCACTGGCATGCTTCCATAGGTCTTCCAGAACCATTCGTCAGTGACACCTGGTAAAAACACATTTTGCTGTTTGATGAACGGGTTATCGAATATAGCACTTTCGTACGGAATTAGAAGTGTGCCAGAGATATCGGACGTAGCTTGACTAGTTCGTGTTAGGTGATATATGAATACTGTTTGAGGTAAATAATCTGTCGTGTATATGGGGGTCATAATTTGTAATGTCCGACCGAAACACGTTCATTGACCGAAACCGTAACCGAAGGAAGGTTTGCGGCTCTACCGCGAACTTCGAGATCCGCAAATGTCGAGATATCTCTCACTCTCATCATCATCATCTAGTCCTAGCCGATTTCGGTAACGGGGACTGGTTAGACTGGTTGTTGAGCGCGCTGTGCTCTGACTTACTCTCTTAATGACGCCTTCGTTGGAGTGATAGAGAAAAATCCTCGAAATTTGCGAATTTCGAAGTTTGCGGTAGTAGGCTCGGTCTAATTTCAGTTTCGGGCGAAACAAAAATTGAAATACCGCGTTTCAGTATTTAATGAGTAAGCTCATTACATTAGGCTTTAATAATGTCTAGCTAATATGTAGCGAATACCTGTAGGTAATAAATAGATAGGTACCCTTAAATACATAGAAAACAACCATGACCAAGCAACAAATATTTGTGATTAACTGACAAATAATCGTCGTTATCGCCAGGATTTGAACCCAGAAGCTTTTTGTCACGTGTAGATGGTAACTACCTATTCTAGTATCAAGACATATTTGTGCAGTAAAATATAAAAATGTGCTAGTCAGTTTAATATAATACTTGTATGCAACTGTTCATAATTAGGCATTAAAACACTCGTGTACACGATTAATACACGAGTGTTGTTTTATGAATGCCTCTCATTATGAACCAGTCACATAAAATACTAATTTAATACCTATCACTAATTGTTATCTCTTTAAAGGAATTGCTTTGTTTATACAGTAGATGTATGTACAAATATTGCTTCGCAATACGGTGTCGCTGCTCGGAAGGTTTTTCCCCCCCGCCTTAGCTTAGCTTGTCCGTTCGACTAGCTTAGTGTTTTTGCTACTCGTTGGTAGATGGCACTAGAATGCAATTCGTAATTTTATTGAGAAGGAAACAGTGGTCGAACTTTAATAAAACTAAAATATATTACAATTTGTGTGTTCCCTCTTTTATACGTAAAATCTAGAACAATCGCCACTACCTACTTATGTATGATGTCTTTACAGTTAGGTACACTACCACACAGTCACAAATTATGTATCGTATTAACCATGTGCCGTAAACACTGAAAATATTGTCTCTTCTGTGCTGATTTTTATTTCCACTTTATTCGCTCCAATGTACAGTCGAAGACGGCGTTACCAGTAGCTGTATTTTGAGTTTTGAAGTAACGTTTACGTATCACGCTCGCACTGATGTATTGGAGCGAGCGTAATGGACTACTTTACATATCGAGTAAACACTAACGTAAAAATTACTGCCAACTCATTGGTACAGTAGCCTTACCGTGAGTTGGCAGTAATCTTTACGTTACCATTCGTTTTTGCTTACCACGATATTAACGTATTACTTTGTATCATGCTCGCTCGCACCAATGGCTCTAATTGTAGTATTTGTAGTTCAAATTCAAAATAATGAAAATGGAATGTTGAATACCTAACAATCCTCGTAAGACTCCTAGCATATCTCCAGCCAACGAACCGGCTCCCATGACTATTTCAATGTCAGGGCGCGTTGTGGCGTGGTCTTGAGAAAACCTGGTGCGGGTGAAGCCCATCCCGGCCGCTCCGCCAGGGAGCGTGAGAGGCCCCGAGCCCGCGAGGTACGCCGCCGCTGAGAACGGCGATGCCGCTGTGAGCTGGAGGCACAAAATATGGTAAATGAGAACATCCGCAATATCCCTTTATGGTGTGTAGAAAGAAGATTTCTTGTATTTCTTTCGATTGCAATTTGCAAGTATTGTCACTAAAACCGCCAAGTAACGGATGATTGTTACCTAGTTTAGGTATTCGTTGATGGTGAATAATGAAAGAAGTAATTGCTTCCTGATTCTGGTTCGAATGATTTTATTTACAAAATTACTTATTAATATTACACAATTTGATGTACCAACTTGTGACGATACGTGTAATTGGCATCGCGATATTGCAGCGCGAATGACAGGCGCGCGCGCTATCGCGCGTACCTATAAATACAAAATCCGCGATCGCGGTCTTCCATTTCGCCGCCGATCGCCGAGATAGCCACATGTCGCCGCGCCCGCTGCTCCGCGTGTGTTTCATCGTGCTCGTCGTGAACTTGTCTCCGTCCGCTGCGCTGTGTGCTGCACGTCGAAGTTCCTGCTACTTCATTGTCCTTTTCAGGACAGCCGAACTGCACTTTTCAGTGCAACGCAAACTGCTCTTCTTAGAGCAACTTCTTGTTTCTGTGACCAATCAATCAATCCTTGTTTCTTGCTGGACGATCTGATCAATCGGTAATCTGGTTGTTGGTAATTAAGGTATTGTGGTATTTGTGGTGAGGTAAAGGTTTCCTGCTGGTAACACGGTGAGTAGTAGGTAAGTACCTACAGGGTTCCCCCTCAAGTGAAACGTACCGGCAGGCGAATAGCGCGGCCAGTGCGGGTCGTAGGTACTTGAGTGGGTGAAGTTGCATTGGAGTCCTGGCTTCGTTTCAATATGCTGGGAATATTCTGATGCTTGTTGTGTGATGCAGGTGACATAGTTGCGTTCGGCGTTGTAGCGGTAGGTATTCCTTGCGAAATTACGCTCGGCGCGGTAACTGTAGGTATTGTAGTTGTAGGTGTGTTCGGCGCGGTCGTTGAACTTGTAGCTATAGGTATGTCTTGCTCGGTGACGGCGATGGTGTAGGCAGGCTTCAGACGGTCGATCGAGATGTTCATCTGGCGATTAGGTAGCTGCAGAGTGAACACTTTATCGTTGCGATGTAGCACTCGGTAGGGTCCGTCGTAAGGTGCTTGTAGCGGCTTCTTTACGGCGTCGACTCGTACGAATGCATGTTCGCAGGTTTGAAGATCGCGATGTACGAATATTGCTCTTGTACCGTGTTGCGGGATGTTCGGTGTCGGAGTTAACTTGCGTATTGTCGATCGTAAGTTTTCGACGAAATCGGAGTCCATGATGACGTCATCGCGCGTAGGTATTACGAAATCACCGGGTAATCGTACAGTACAGCCATAAGTTAGTAAGGCTGCGCTTACACCGGTGTCCGTTCGTAGCGCGGCTCGAATTCCAAGTAGCACGGTAGGTATTGTGTCGATCCATGACTTCTCCGTTTGTAGTCTTGCTTTCAGCGCGGCCTTGAGAGTTCGGTGCCAGCGCTCGATGATTCCAGATGACTGCGGATGATACGGCGTTGAACGGGTTCTTTCGATGCCGAGTAAGCGTGTGAGTGACGCAAAAACTCGACTCTCGAATTGCCGTCCTTGGTCCGTGGTAATGGTAGCGGGGCATCCGAAACGGGAGATCCAACCTTCGTACAGAGCTTTGGCGACGTCTTCGGCAGTGATCTCACAAAGCGGTACAGCTTCGGGCCATTTTGTAGCTCGGTCGATAATTGTGAGTAGGTATCGATGTCCGCTTGCGGTAGTAGGTAAAGGTCCAACGAGATCGGTGTGTATGTGCTCAAACCTTTGTGTTGGCGGGAAACTTGAAATTTGACTTGTGGTGTGTCGTTGAATCTTCGCACGTTGACAGTGTACACATACTTTTGCCCATTTGCCTACGTCGGCATTTAGACCGGGCCAAAAGTAGCGTTCGGCGACTAGTTTTCGTGACGTTTTGATTCCGGGATGGCTGACGTTGTGTACTGCGTTGAAGGCGGCACGGCGATGCTCTTCGGGTACGTAAGGTCGTAAGTGCGGCGTTGATGCTTCGCAGTACAGTTTGATTGAAGTTCCGGGAATTGTGATTTGTTTGATTGTGAGGTTGTCTTGCTGTGAGAGTAGTTGAATATTATTGTTATCTCGGTCTTGTGCTTCTGAGAGTTGTTTGTAGTCTATCGGAGATGGGCAGGAGATAGCTTCTATGCGGGATAGTGCGTCGGCGGCGGCATTTTGATTTCCGGGAACGTGTCGTATATCGGTAGTGAATTCACTGATATACAACAGCTGTCGGGTGCGTCGCGGTGATTCATTGTTGGTCGCTGTCTTAGTGAATGCATATGTCAGCGGCTTGTGGTCGGTGAAAATGATGAGTTCTCGGCCTTCGAACATTTTTCGAAAATGCTTGCAACTCATATAAATTGCAAGTAATTCCCGATCGAATGTAGAGTAGCGAGTCTGGGCGTCGGAGAATTTCTTCGAAAAGTAGCCAAGTGGTTGCCACGTGTTATTGACGTACTGGTTGAGTGACGCTCCGGCGGCTTTGTCGCTTGCGTCGCTGAATATTGCGATTGGGGCTTCGTGTGACGGGTGCGCGAGCAAAGCGGCGTTTTGAATGCTAACTTTGCACGCGTTGAAAGATTCTTCGGCTTCGTCGTTCCAAGAAATTTCGGTTTTGTCTCGCTTCTTCGCGTTGTGTAGGTATTTACAGAGTGGTGCTTGAATTTGTGCGGCGTTCTTGATATTTTCGCGGTAAAAATTCAGCATGCCGAGGAATCGTCGTAATTCGTCGATATTCTTAGGCTTCGGATAGTCGATGATTGCTTGTACTTTTTCAGTAGGCGGTCGAATTCCATCTTTGCTGACTTCGTAGCCTAAGAACTTCACTGATGGCTTGCCGAATACGCACTTTGACGGGTTGATGGTTATGCCGTAATCTTGTAGTCTTGTTAGTACGGCGCGCAGGTGAGTTTCGTGCGTTTTTTCGTCGGTCGATGCAACGAGTAAATCGTCGACGAATGGGAAAACGAAGTCAAGGTCGCGCAGTACTTCGTGGATGAAGCGTTGAAATGTTTGACCACAATTCTTGAGTCCGGGGCACATCCGTGGAAACTCGAAAAGGCCAAATGGAGTTATAATGGCACTTTTTTCGATGTCTTTTTCAGCGATTGGCAGTTGTTGGTATGCACGATTGAGATCCAACGTGGAGAAAACTTGCTTGCCGGCGAGTTGATAAGTGAAATCACGTATGCGTGGGATTGGGTAACGATCGGGCTTAGTAATTGCGTTAAGCCGTCTGTAGTCGCCACACACACGTAATTCACCGTTCTTCTTCGGCACGACGTGAAGAGGTGATGCCCAAGGGCTCTTGCTTGGTCTGCACAGGCCTTGTTCCATCATGTTGGCGAATTCTTTCTTCACGAGTTCATAGCGGTGCGGTGCGATTGGACGAGGTCTGCAGTGCAGTGGAGGTCCAGTAGTTTCGATGAAATGTTCGACGTTGTGTTTCGGGCTTAGCTTCATCGACGTTAGACGAGTCGTTCCTGGGAAGTCGGCAAGGATGTTGTGGTACGACTGCTGCACGTCTATACTGCGCACGGTAGGTATGTTAGCAGTACAGATCTGCGCGTTAGTGTAGAGTAGCGTCTTGCCATCGATTAGCCTTCTCTTCCTTATGTCGACGAGTAGGTGATGGTAGTCGAGGAAATCTGCACCGAGGATAGGTTTCGATACAGCTGCGATGACGAACTTCCATCGAAACGGTCGACGTAGCTTCAAATCAAGCTCTAGCGTCTTCTCTCCGTAGGTAGGTATGACGGTGTTATTCGCTGCGTAGAGTTGAAATGGCAGTGGTTGCGCTTTGGTGCCGGGCGTTCGGGGTAGCACGGAGATATTAGCGCCAGTGTCCACGAGGAATGTTAATTTTGAAGTGCGGTCGGTCACGAATAGGCGGTGTGATGTGTGAGTAACGCCGGTTTCCGCCGCAGCCAGCGTTACGTCTAGTTTTCCGACGGTGATGATGATGATGACGGGATCGGCTTGAAGCTGCAGGGTGATGTGCAATTTCGTGCGTCCATGCCGAATCGGCGGTGGTAATGGCAGTACGGCAATGGTGAGCTTCTGCGGCTTCGATCTTGCGACTGCGACGATTGCGAAGTATTTCTTGGACGTGACGGGAAACGGCGATGCGATCGGCTGTGGCGAAGATTGTAGCTGTCACGTGGTCTGGATCGTAGCTCGGCGACTTCAAGTGACAGTCTTCTTATCTCGCCGATGAGAAATTGCGCGTCGAGGCCTGGTGGGTAAGCTGTGGTCGGGTGCTGTGATGACGGTAGCGAAGGTGGAGGGACGACTGGAGATGAGATGGCGGCAATCTGATGTGCTGTGGTAGGTATATGTTCCATCATCTTGTCCGCTAACAACGCGAGATCTTCCAGTGTGGTCTTGATTTTGAATGCTTCGCTGACGGTCAGCACGGAGCGAACGTGGGGAGGCAGGTGGTCGAGCCACATCATCTGTATCGTCGTATCTGGGAACTTTTCTTTGTTGAGGGTCTGCATCCGTCGCAATAGTTGGCTGGGCTTCTGCTCTCCGAGCTCGACTTGTGACAGAAGTTTCTTCGTCTGTGAGCTGTCCGATTCTTCATACACTGAGATGAGCCTGTTCTTGATGGCAGTGTAATAGTTGTCGGTTGGTGGCGAGTATATGAGGTCGCTGATATTCTGTATGTCTTGTTTGTCCAGCTGTGCTATCACCATCTGTGCCAGCTGGGCCTGACTCCTCTTCAGCTCTGCCGTGGCTGCTTCGAAGCTGCAGAACCAGAGTACGGGCTGATCTCTCCAGAAGGGTGGAACGCGTAGGGCCAGGGAGATGGCTGCCACGTCGTGAGACAGCGTATGTGCGGCGGCAGTCACGATAGGCGGCGAAGCTGCATCTTGAGGCGTCAGCTGTTCTTCGTTCACACCGTTGATGGGAGACATCTTGTAGGCTTCTTTCTTCTTCAGGGTTCAGTCGGTGGTCACCACTTTAGGTATTAGTGGATGGTGAATAATGAAAGAAGTAATTGCTTCCTGATTCTGGTTCGAATGATTTTATTTACAAAATTACTTATTAATATTACACAATTTGATGTACCAACTTGTGACGATACGTGTAATTGGCATCGCGATATTGCAGCGCGAATGACAGGCGCGCGCGCTATCGCGCGTACCTATAAATACAAAATCCGCGATCGCGGTCTTCCATTTCGCCGCCGATCGCCGAGATAGCCACATGTCGCCGCGCCCGCTGCTCCGCGTGTGTTTCATCGTGCTCGTCGTGAACTTGTCTCCGTCCGCTGCGCTGTGTGCTGCACGTCGAAGTTCCTGCTACTTCATTGTCCTTTTCAGGACAGCCGAACTGCACTTTTCAGTGCAACGCAAACTGCTCTTCTTAGAGCAACTTCTTGTTTCTGTGACCAATCAATCAATCCTTGTTTCTTGCTGGACGATCTGATCAATCGGTAATCTGGTTGTTGGTAATTAAGGTATTGTGGTATTTGTGGTGAGGTAAAGGTTTCCTGCTGGTAACACGGTGAGTAGTAGGTAAGTACCTACACTAGTTTTATTAGGGTTAAAAGGTTCTAAAGGAAAAAAAGGAATCTTTGTAAGATCACTTTGTTGTCCGTAGTCTGTCTGTCAAGACTGTTATCCTCACGAACGGATAGAGATATAAAGTTGAAATCAATACCAAATGAATACCAATGTAAAATAATGATCTCATACATATTTTAATGCTCGTAAAATCTATAGGGTAACTACTTCCCGTTTATAAATGTAGAATCAAGAAGTTTGGTAGGGCAGAAAGGTTATGAAAAAATCGTTTTAATTACCTACATCACACAGAAACGAGTTTTTGAAATTATAAATTTATTTGAACCTACCTGTGTTACATTATTTCAATTATTTGAGTGGCGCAGTAGTACGGTGACAAAGTAAAGTTTTTAAAATCACGTGAGAACATAACTCAGAGAAACCTTTAAAGCGTTATACATAGTTGTATAGTATGTGGTGGTGCGAAACTCCCTCAGAGCGGGAATCCACTTCGGCTGGTTTTTTCTCATTGGTAGGTAGGCTAAAATTTTTTCACTTTCAGATGCTATTTTCTATACATTTTAATGCAATCAGTTCGTAGAGTATTCATAGGAATTAGGAAGCTGTTGACATCGTAGGTGTAGACTGTAGGTACGCGATATTTGACAACTGCATTAAAATCAAATTCCAGTTTTTAAAAGTCCTTTGTAAAGTTACAAGTGTATATACGTTGCCAAGAGTAATTTAATCACGTCGAGTAAGTACAACGATACCTATGGCGTAATGAAAGGATCGGGACGCGTACACTCGACCGTTATTCACAGAAAGTAATCCACTCCAGTTATTTTTCCAATGTGAACATTCTGTAGGAAAGTTTTAGCTTCTGAGGCGAGACGGTTTCTACACAGGTACTAGATATTTATGGAATAATCACTTGTGATCTATTTTTAGATTTCACTAGCTAGGGCTTATCATTCGGGTAAATCCAAAAGATTATAACGACAGTTTTATTTCGCATGTCATTCAATTAATTAATGAAAGTGTGAGTTTACGTATGTCTAGCCTAGCCCTGTAGGTAGATATGTGCATCCTTAAATTTACTTTATTAATATAAGAACGTACTAAAGAATTTGGTAACTGTGGTTAATACAGTTTAGTAGATTTACCCATTCAAGGAAATGCATGTAGTGTAGGTATTTATATCCTAAAAGACTAACGGGCGTTCTTTTTGAATGTTCTCAATTTGTGTACTGTCGTCATTTGATTTAAGATAGAAGATTAATTTGGGTGAATCAACTTTTTTCTGTATGTTATTGTCAAGATTACGGTGGCCTGAGTCATGCTGGTTTTATGCAAAATTATGCTACTTAAAGTATGCAAACATGCATGTAGTCCATGTTTGTAGGTAGCTCATTAAGGAAAGGGCTTGTTAACACTAGAAAATGCAAGATTGCATAGTTTGAGTAGCATAATTTCGCAAAAAAACCAGCGTGACTCAGGTGACGGTAACCATGGTAATAAGAAACAAAAAACGTTGATTCACCCATTTACGACGGAGTATTTATTTTTGTAACACCATTACAAAGTTTCCATAATTCATCTATAATAAATTTCAAATGCAACTGCAATTAAGTATGTTGTTTCATCACGATACCCTCATACAAGCTAAATCCACTAATGTCGGGATTGTCGGGCCGCGTTCTCCGAGCCGATGGAATACGGTTGACGTTATTATCTGTATTATGACATCAACATATTCTGGCCGGCTTAAGCCGATTACGAGTCACACACATAGGCACATCTTCCCACGCCACTCGCATAATTATTAGAGGGCCGCTTTTCACTAAATAATATAATTTACTAATTTAATTAAATTTTCTGTATAAAATTTTATAAAATTCATATCACATTCAGATGCATATTTTATTTATTGAAAAGATGTTAAAAGGCAATCGAACACTGTAAAACGGGTTTTATACGTTCTTTCAAAATTCAGATCTAATAAAATAATACAAATATTTTAGAGATTCGGAACTATGTAACTTAATGTACAATTGTACATACTTCGGTAAATATAAGCCCTACTTGCATAATCTCAGGGAACCAAAATAAGAATGGTTTAACTGGTTAAGTCCATACTTTTTTGACACTGCTATTCGTTTGTATCCCTGGTGTAGACCCTGGGCTTTTTAAATTGTGATCTTACTCGTACAAAAGAAAGATTCGCCTTACATCGTTTACACAAAGTCGCGAATCGTTCACTATGAACGCGTTTCCCGAGAATGTGACGTGATCCTGGAGGTTATATCCCACTGGAAGGTCAACTATGGGACTGATGCCTTTTTCTAGGAGATGCTGTTGTGGACCAATCCCAGAGACCATTAGGAGCTGCGCGGAGCCGATAGTGCCCGCGGCCAATATTACTTCGCGCCGCGCCCTGACTCGGTACCTAAAAAGTAAATTAGTAAAGTGTTAGAGGATCGAAAGTCTTATTTTACGATATACTTATCCGACGCAATAAAAGTAAGTGGGTAGGTTAGATACGAGCCTTTTAGCATTTATACTATAAAAATTATATGATGACAGTGGAGTAATATGGTAACATCGTGTCTGTTCGAAGGTAATTCATTACCTACCTGATGTTTCGTTTTATGAACTCTACTCCATAAGCAGTTTTTGATTCGCTATTTATGAGCAGTTTTGTTGCTGTAGAATATTTCGACACCTTTAAATTTGGCCGAAAGCGGACAGGTTCTAAAAAGGCTTTTGAAGTGCTACATCTTCGGCCTTTCCTCATGGTGGCTTGCGGCTTAGAGAACCCTATAACGTTGTCTCCATTTGGATCACTCCATTCATAACCTAGTTCTTCCCCAGCTCTTCTAAAAATACTTTCAAGAGGAGACCGATACGGTGCGTAGTCTATATCCAAGTATCCTCCTTTGCCGTGATAAGAAGAATTCATAAGTTCAGGAATTCTAATATTTTCCGACTTTTTAAAATAAGGTAGTACTTCGGGATAGCTCCAACCAGTGTTGCCCATTCGCGCCCAGTCATTGTAGTCGTCGGGATGTCCCCGTTGATAGATTAGGAAGTTTAATACGCTGCTGCCACCGAGTACTTTTCCTCGAGGTAAGAAACAAACTTTTCCTCGGAGATCTTTGCATGCCTTTGTTTGGGGCTCAGAGTTATAGCCCCAATTCATTGGAGTCAAAGATAGGAACGATGCAAATATGGGAATATCGGAGAAAAAGTTTTCATTGCCTCCAGCTTCTAGTAATAAAATTTTCCATTGTTTTACTTCGGTCAATCTATTTGCCAGTACACACCCCGCCGAGCCCGCTCCAACAACTATGAAATCGAATTCTTCCTGGTCATGGGGCGTATAGTCCGGTGGAAACCCCTCTCTCGGGTTGCGGGGCAACGGTCTGAACATATCGGTCCAAAAATCAAACATGTTTGAAAAATTCATTGCGTTTGTCACGACAATGAAGTAGAAGAATAGTATTTGTCGCATTTTGGTTTTCGGACTATTTTAAATTTCATGTCTTTGTTTAGTTCTGAAACAAAAAAATATAGACACATGAAAAATATAAGGTAAGTATGTACATATTTATTAAAATCTCTCTGTATATACTTTATGGCCCAATATTTTTATTATCTTTTATGACCGTAAACACAGCTAGGGTTTAGTGTCATAAAAGTATAGAACTAATTTACGAATATTTTACGAATTTAATACATAGATAAGTATTGTATACCTACAAATATTTGACATTATGCTCTACGGACTAAAATTTTATTACTATAATTAATTAATTATAAAGTATTAAAATATTAAAGTATCCTAAATATCGGCGCCATATAGCTTCCTCAGTCTTATCGTGCGATTAAAACTCCAAAGCCTAGGTATTTATATTACAATTCGTCGTTGAGCATGCCAATTCCGTTATGTGCACTATTTCAGGAACTGAAAAATCAATTCAAAGTACATATGTTTACAGTCTTCTTTTGTCAAAATTTTAATGGACAAATGTGGGCATTGGCAATATCAAGGCCGATATTTGGCGGATCCAATGACATGTTTTTGAAGGTACTACTCGCTGACGCTATCCGCTGACACCGATATCTAGGCTGCATGAGTGGCAGCGGAGTCGCCCGGCTATGCATGACATGCGTCGTCTATAGGCTTGTTTATCTATGATTAAATTGCTTTAATGCATCTCACACGTCATGCATATATAAATACATACCTACTATTTTCTACTTAACTAAAACCACGAAATGCAACTGAAGCATACTTTGCAAAAACGATGCCTCGGCAACATGCACAAGTGTCGGCGTAAAACAAAGACATTCGAGATAATCGAATTGATGAGTACATTTATAGGCAGGCATAGAAGGCATTGTAATCTCGGTATTTGAAGGCCGCTGTTCTCGATTCTGCTTGTTCATGTCCCTATGTACCGAGAATATAAATAACGTTTAACGCTTGCTCGAAACTAATCAGGGAACCATGTCTCGTTAATGGTACCGAAGGGTTCCCCTTTAAGCTGTGTTTAAGTAAGTCAAACTATACTCATACAAATACGTTTGCGTAATTAACTAATTATACGACATTTTTAACTTATTTACATTATGGGCCAATCAACTTTTCGATTGACACTTTTTTGTCCCGTAACGTAGGTGACAATTTCATTACCTAAGTTTGTTAAAAAAAAAAGATTATAAATTGTAGATACATGCGTAAGGCCTCACACAAGTTCACGTCGATACATTTAGGTTCTAAGGTTTTCATTGTAGATATGTGTATAGTATTAATTGACGTATATTTGTAAGTTCTTAAAAAGTAACCCAGGAGAGAGAAAATATGTTGATCGAAAAGTTGATTGGCCCTTATATGTATGCCACTTCCGAACCTGTAAGGTCGTGGCTGCATAAGTGATCATCTTGTGCCTTAACAGCTATTTTTTTTCGTAATGATGGGTCACGTCATTAGTGTTATATAAAATTTCAGCATCACCAATCAAATTTTTTTACTACTTATTTTTATTACGTATAAAACAAAGACAGCTCAATTTTTTCACTATATTTGATTCTTTAATTCATAATTTATATTTGATCATTAGTATGATGCACCAAACTACATAAAAGTAAGTAAAGTCTCCAATCAGCTACTTAGCCACACAATGGGCACAAAAATATTGCCTACGATTTTATTAAGAACTACCTATTATCCTCCTTGCACCCTTAAATCCTTATGTTTCAATCGTCAATGACTGAACAATTAAGTACCTACCAAATAAAAAAAAATAACCCTACTTCTACCTATTTCTCCAAGATCCCATTACCAGACCCCGAATTGGTGCTAAAGTGACCATATCGGGATTATAATCAACCCATTGGATTTAAAAGAATAATTATGTATTTTATTTTTTTCTTCTTAAATTATCTAAGTTATTATTTATTTATTTTCTTTTCAAATATTAAGTGATGGATGCTGTAATTTTTATAACACTAACTACGAGACCCACCATCAGAAAGAAAATAGTCCTAAAAGCTGTTAAGGCACAAGATGCTCCCTTATCCTACCACGGCCTTTCTTATAAAATATTCAAAGGGAAGGAACATACTCATTAAAATATCTATTTTTAAATGTTCGTACCGGAACGGGACTAATGGAACTGGCTATCCATTAATATCTACACCTCTGTATTGGGAATATAATATCGTTTTCTCCATCTGTCAGTCTACCATTAGCCTGTTTGCTACATTAGGAATACCTAAGTACTTACATATGATCATAAAAAAAATTGTATGATCACTACAGCAACCAATATTTAGGTAATAAACAGAAAAATGCACGACCGTAAGGTCTATAGCGCGGTTCCAACTCGCAGTGGATCGATATTTTCTTAATATCAACCACATAAAAAACCTGTTGGTATTTAAGTTGCATCATTTGGCTAAAATCAAGATCAAATTGTTATCAGCCAAGGTTTGGGTATTCGGGCAAGGCGCGCCATTGTGGAGTCTGACTAGTCGGAGTCGCATAGTTGCGAAATGGTTCTCACCGTCAGGGACGTTTCATCTGTTTGGATTGCTTGTTTATTTTGGAATCCATTACTATCCCGGCTCCGGGCGAAAGTTAGGGTGGATATGCGTTAAAGGGATTTATCTGTTCGTGAACCACCGCATTCAATGTTATGCGTTTAAAAGCAATTGTAGGACTCCGTAGATGTTTAGAGTATTAAGCAGTTAAATATGTTTTTTTTTTTTAATTTAATTTAATAGTCTAAATACATTAAACACCTCTAATGCCAGGTGCTTGTCTGGCTGGCGCTGTTACTGCTTATAATGCAGTTAATAGGTAATATAGCTAATAGACCTACGAGATATGGAATTCCAATTTTATAGTTTACAAAAGTAATTATTTTTAAAGTATTTGTCGAAGCTATAAGGGTTCCTCGTTTACTAAGAAACCCTAAAAACTTTTGAGATTTTAAGTGCATCTGAAAAAAGGCAATAGTGCATGATATGAGATAGTTATGCATGTTGACTAGATTTTTATGTTATGTTATGTAGGTACCTATATGTATACATACCTACCTAAGATCCGGTTCGCTACAACCAAATGTCATAATCGTAATAAATACCATGTTCTTAAAATGTCGCAATGTTAAAATATATTAGTAGTAAAATGTCGAAAATTCCAAAACTAACTACTTACTTTATTTTCAGTACATCAAAATGCCAGAATGACATTGTCATGTTAGATTGCTTAGATTGCCTACAACATCTAATATCCGAAATGTGCTAGGTTCGTAATAACCAAAATTCAAAATGACAGTTTCTCAGAATACCTAAAATGTTATTTACAGTAAGTATTACATATATT
Organism: Thaumatotibia leucotreta; assembly: GCA_025490895.1. Lineage (NCBI taxonomy): Eukaryota > Metazoa > Arthropoda > Insecta > Lepidoptera > Tortricidae > Thaumatotibia > Thaumatotibia leucotreta. Next base: position 20,765 of record JALPQI010006519.1, read on the forward strand.
CCTTGCACTGTGTTTTAATATCTAATCTAGCATTAAATTAGTTAATTCATGCGAACTATTATGAAAAACTAAGTTAAGTAATTTTTTCATGGTTACTGCATTTTAGGCATTTTGAGAAGAGAAAGTGTAGTTTTGTTTTAATTAATTTGGCTTTTAGACATTTTGGGAATACGGCCATTTGAGAAATAGGTTTAAGTCATTTCAAGTTTTAGACATTATGAGACTAATCTGTTTTGGGAATTCGGCATTTTAGAATATGATATTTGGTTGTAGCGAACCGGATTCCTACCAAAATAAAATACCCACCATCCATATACAATATATACCTGCATTATTTCTGAAAATAATCAAATCCAGAACCAACTGTATTAAAGCAATACAAGAGCAAGAAATGAGAGACAAAGTTTCAGAAAGTTATTAGTAGGCGGCACTTGAAACTAAAAGATACTGTTACAGCCAAGTTGAAGCTATGAGAATATGTATGAAGAAAATAGTTAAGTACCTATTTATGATTGAAGTGAGGAAAGCCTACATTTCAACATATGTATCATATAACATTTTACAATGCATTATGCGAGGTAAACCAGACTATCGGTGCAGTACCAGCCGGGCCGAACGAAAAAGTATGAAAATTAATTCCTGCATACGTGCGGAAACATATCACTCTCTGTGCATAATTTTACCCTTAAAAATAGCACTTTCTGAGCATTGTAATAGTACATTACGACACGAGTGTGAAAAACATGAAATTCGAATCGACGCGAGTTACGAATTTCCTTTTTGCACGTGTCTCGTACGAAGTTTTTTTAGTACAGATAGCCCTCCGAAGGTTTGGAACTGACGTAAAATGAGCCACTTCTCGCACTGTCGCGTAAAAAAGGCACCATCTGTACTAAAATAGTACATTACGACACAAGTGCGAAAAACATGAAATTCGAAACGAGTGGCGAAGTTTAAAATCGACACGAGTTACGAATTTCGTTTTTGCGCGTGTCTCGTACGACGTTTTTTAGTGCAGATGGCCCTCCGAAGTTTTGGACCTGACATAAAATGACACACTTCTCGCACTTAGAGCCTAAAAAAGGCACCATCTGTACTAAAAAATATATTTCTTCATACTCCTTGCTGGGAAAGTGAAACTCACTAGAGAGAGAGACACCTAGTTAGTAGGGCATTATAACACATATTTATTTAAGGAAACGAATAGAATGGAAATTTCTATAAATTTTCTGTCTGCGAAACAAGGGATCACCGCCAAGATATATTAAGCAATCTCACTTGTTTCTTATCATAAATTAAGTCAATTTAAGTCCCGTGCACAATAATGATTTTACGACCGGTTTTAACCGTACTCCTAGACAAGGAACACAATTTGCAACAATTTAAAAGTAATAAAGTCAGTATTGCAAAGTTGAGCTTTAATCATAAAAGACTTCCAACTTCGAGTTGTACCCGACTTCGCGAATAAGTAGAACTCATGAATGAACCCATCACTACTTACACTTTATTGGCAGATATATCGAAAAATAAAGATATTATTATAAAAATATAATAATACGAGAGTCGGGTCAATTAGCCGAAAAATACGAACGAACGTATTTGCATGTTGCTTCTGTAACGAGCTGCTCGCCGGGAGCCTTCGGGAGTTAATTCTCCCATAATATAACGTGTATATCGATTTACCCGCAAGTCAAGAAGTTCGAGTTCTTACGTATATTGTGGGTAAGTATTTCTTTAGTAATGAGCAAGTATAAGTATTCTAAAATTTCGTCTAATTGGATGAAAGGTTAAGACTTGAAAACGGAAAAACTCAGCGGACTCAGTCTTCGACAGATGGCTACTTTATCATTAATCAAACTGAGAAATCCTGTTCCAGTAAAATGCATTTCTTAGTTCTTTTCCTAGTTAAAACAAGTTACTCGTATCGCTTCTGCGAAAAATCACATTCACTAATTAAAATTTTGTTTTCCTAAATTCCCTCGTGAATACTAAATACCTATGTATGTACTCACTAGTTAGAGATTTGTAATCTACATATATTCGTTTCCACAAAGTTTTTGTTTATAGCTTTATGCAGGTTTCAGATTTAGAGGAATACCCAAGGTCTACGAGGAATTATTTACTGATATTAGCGCGTGACACGCGTACCTATCTTAGAGTGTTAATTTGTAAAGTAAACAAAACTAAATCGCGATATCTCATTATTTATGAATAATAGACTTTTCACAAAATTCTCCATAAGTACAAAACGCCAATTTCATCATGAGGTGATGATTGTGGAACACTACCAAAATTATTAACGGATGTGTATCGAGTAGGTACTATTATTGAAAATGAAATTTGTCAATGGAATCAATCTCGTAAACAGGCCTCTGGCGTGACTGGCCCTACTTCTAACTCGGTCGACGAAGGCCTTAATTACTTAGCACTGGCATTGGAGCTTTGATGTCAATCGCAATATAGCTTCGATTGGCACCTGCCTATTGAAATGAAACTATTGTCCACCGAGTGCATGTTTGCGGACACAATGTTTAGGCTGCATGCGTCACCTCGTAAATGGTGTAAGGTGTTTTGGGGCAACTGTGGATCGGGTTTGTAGGCCTAAAGGGTTAATATCTATAAGTACAAACAGCAACACAGCTGGGTATACACTTCAGAAATTGGAAAAATTGCATGAAAGAGAATCACACTTACAGTCACATGTCAGTTACATAGGAATGTTGAGCCACTTGGCAAAGGATGCAATTTGGTCGTGTAATATTATGGGTTCGGTATTTTTCGTTAGTAGGCACGATCGCGACATTTCCGATGGTCCCCGATGATATGTCATCTTTGTTGCGTCAAAATTTCAGTATTTGAAAACTAGTTGACATAATAATAAAGATTCCTTCGTCTACGAAAATTAAGAATTAGCTATCGGCCATTATTAGACGCTAGATGTCGTTGTTCCTAGTGGAAACTGGATAACGACAGTTCTTCATAGATTTGTCTAAAACCGTTTAGTAATTTATTAATGTTCTTACGAGGTCAACAAGAATTTATTCATTAATGTAACAAAAGATAAAAACCATATATTATAAAAAAAGTATGTTTTCTTCAAATCGGATGCCATGATTTCATCATCATCATCATCCTATGATAGTCCACTGCTGGACGTAGGCCTCTCCTATTAACTACGCGTATAGACGCATTAGGAGGTAAATGCCCATAATCGCCACGCTGGGCAAGCGGATTGGCGATCGCAGTAATGTGTCCACTGTGATGACGCTGCTGCCCATCATCAATCTTTGATCAAATAATGGTCAGTGACACTTCAATCCCTTAGTCGACTCTTACGACACCCGCAGGAGGAGTTGGGGTGGTGACAAATTGTATTCTTATTGCCGTCACCACACGGCTTGCCATGATTTATCTAACATTAATAGGCGAGGTATTTTTTCAAGTCAAGATATTTTTACAAATAGCCATGTTATTGGGAAATTTTAAATTATTTTTTCCATTGACAGAGACAAATGCTATTGCTGTCTTTATTATCATTCGTTCGTCACATCTCTTAGTTGACGTTAGTTGAATACTTATGTAACCTTTGTGGAAATAGGGTAGATAGACGTTTGACAGTCTACCTATAATCCTTTAATCTGTCAGTAGCCATACAAATGTTTAATAGAGACTTGATAGTTTCTGGCTGAAATTCTAACTTTGAAAAAATATCTGACAGTGACACCCGTTGAAAGGAAAATGAACGAAAATTTCTACATAGCAGCTTAGCAGTCAAATTACCGGCTCTGAAGTTAGATTGACGTCTCCAGGACTAAAGCGTATGTTATATAAATAACGTAACTATAGTCACGTCAGCTTCCGGAAAATCAATCATCAATCATTGGTTAAACGTTTTTGTTATTACGTAACCATGGTAATGTCACCTTCTGAAGAAACCGCGAGCGATCATTGGTTAACCGTAGCAAGGCCCGCTCCATTGGTCAGCAGAGTTCGGCAGAAGTCGTGATACCAGTCTCATAAGATTTCGGAACCCGATTTGTATTATTCGACCAAGTTGCGTCAATCAACATTCCCGTGTATTTATTTAATTTGAAGTTGACATAATATAAATATATTTATCTCTTTCATTTTCTCTCTGCTCTGTCTTTAATGGTCAGTTAGGAGTGTTGCTGTTTGTACTATAGTCTGGGTTTTTTAACAAGCGCACCTAATTTCCGCGATTCTGGAGGTGCTGCTTTTTCAAAACAGAAAGTTTCTTGTTTTTGAATATTTATCGTAACACAACACATTGTAACTTCTTGTGTATGATAATGGCGAGATTAAAAAAAAAACAATTCATAGTGTGAGCAATCCTTTGTTATACAGTGAATTGTTGAAAACAAAAGAATGTGTAACTTCGACATTTAAATAATAAAATGAGATACCAACTAAACGCCAATTTCATACATCATCATGCTTGTTAATTCGGGTGCGCCAAAGTATTTATAAAATTGCAACTTAGATTATTGGAACTCCGAAAATGTTTCTTATACAATTTAACATTATAATGATCGGTATCTAGAAGTAATCTTTGTTCATAATTATCATCACTTAGAATTATTTGTGTTCATAATTTTGTTTTTCATACATATTTTTAGTACTAACTTTTATGTTTATATAATTATTCACTATACTTATTTTATGCTATATAATCTAATGTTATATTTATTTTTATCAGTACTGGTTTTACGTGTGAATTATTTTTGTTTAATTAAATATAAATCGTACTATTACTGTAAACACTAGCTACCTGCACAAATCAGGTTGTGGCAGAGTACTGTACTAAACGGGTTCCCTCTATCTGGTATAACTTTTTTTTGTCCGAAACGCTTACTTAGGTCGTAACAGACTTGGCATAATCTATTTTGGCATAATCTTAATGAGGCAGAAACATCACTTGGCTTAAATAATATTTCGAACATTATTTTGTCCAAAACTATCTTGGCATATCATTATTTACGCCGAGTGTTATAAGACAGAAATTAGATTTGCATTTTTTTTGGGCAAATTTGTTGTGAGGGTGAAAATTTCTGCAGTGAGCGAGCGTAGCGAGCGAACAAAACCTTCCGGGGCAGATCCGACTCGGATAGGTTAGGTTAGAAGACTAAGGCGGGAGCTTTGCTCCCGCCTTAGTCTTCGAGGTTATTTTTTTTAGCAACCTAGAAAGTACTCAGCTCAGTAACACAGTAAGTAACTTACAGAATATTACTACTACCTCGATTATATTGAGAGGTTGTAATTATTCCTTCTCTGTTATGCTAAAACAAACTATACCGATATTTTTATGCACATCCAGATTATGCCTCATCATAAATAGGAGCATCGAAATTATGCTCGAATAATATTCGAACAACTCGAAATCTGCCTCAACGAAATATACTAAAGTTGAGTATGCCACAACCCGTTTCTGCACAAAGCCCATTATGACTAAGTACATAGTTTATGTCATATAGAATTATTCATAAAAGAATTATGCCACAACAGGGTGAACCTAATGGGAAAATGTTTATAAATAAACAATTTATTTCAAATAATTTTATGGGTATAGATTAATCTACTTGACGACTTTAGGAGGATAAAATTTCGAAATAAAAATCGTTATGAACATTGTAGGTAGAAGTATAATTTTTAGTAAGAAAAAAAGTATGAGATAAAATTTTCGGAGTAATGATGATTATGAGTAAAATATTAGGGTTACTAATAAAAATGCAGAGTGTGATTACGCAGATATAATAGGAAAACGTATTTAAGTAACTAATTTGGTGTTTACATGAGAGTTGCCATTGATCGACTGACATACAAAAAGTAAACAAACAGATTCATAGAACGGTTGCTACACAAATATAAATTTGACAAGGTTCTATCTACGGCCAGTATACTGGCTCTTAGGAAAAGGTGTAATATATCACATTAAACGTAATATCTTCATACACCCCCTTAATGTGCATATCCAAAATAAATAACAACACAGTAAAACATACAAAACAAAGTAGTATCAAAGAATAACAATAAGAAAATAAACAATTAGCTAACTATGCCTAAACCACGCATGCACGTGTAGTGCTTCTCTCTAGGCAAAGCCTTTGTTAATATATCGGCGAGCATTGATTCAGTCGGCAAGTACTTTAGCTCAATACTCTTATTATTCTTTAATACACTTCTTAAAAAATGGTACCTGATGTCGATGTGCTTACTCCGAGAATGGAACATTGGATCTCCGGCAAGGCAAATAGCCCCCTGATTATCTACATGTAAAGATAATGGTGCGACTTACCTAACCCAATTTCAGTAAGCAGGCTGTTCAGGTATATGCCCTCCTTCATTGACGATGCCATGCTAATATACTCAGCTTGGCAGCTTGAAGTCGACACACATTTTTGCTTCTCTGACTTCCATGACACGCATCCACCTCCTAGCATAAAAACATAACCTGAGTAAGAGCGCCTATCTATCAAACATCCTCCCCAGTCCGCATCTGAGTATCCATGCAATGATTTACCTGTCTTCGTGTACAGAAGTCCATACGATTTCGTATGTTTTAAGTACCGTAATACACGCTTCGTGGCATTCCAACATTGTTCATTAGCACAATCCAAGAATTGACTCAATATAGCCACCGTATTCGTAATATCGGGTCTTGTTCCAATCGAGAGATACATTAACGAACCGATTATTTCGCGATATGGATACTGTTCACTTTCACTGCACTTCGCGATAGGTTTTTCCATCTTATATTTATACTCCATAGGTGTACATATGGGATTACATTTATCCATTTTAAACTTGATTAACAAATCCTCAATATATTTTTCTTGTGTCAATTTAATGCCTTTGTCACACCTGACAAACTCTATGCCTAACATATATTTCGCAATGCCATAATCTTTCAATTCAAACTTAGTGGCCAGTTCTTTTTTGAAACTTTCTATGCATTCACCTCTTTGCGATGCGACTAGAATATCGTCAACATAGACTAGTACAAAGAGTTTAGTTTGCGAATCTATATCCTTGAAATAAAGGCACGGCTCATTCAAAGAGACTTGCAACCCCATGCACTTGAGCTGCTCGTCCAGTCTGATGTTCCACTGTCGTCCAGCTTGTTTAAGCCCATACAGCGACCTCTTGAGTAGGCATACGTTGCCCCCGGACTTCAGGTCACACAACATCTTGCTGGCTCTTTCGTGTATAGCTGAACCTTGCTGCTCCGAACGCATGAGCTCTTGTAGGCATTCTTCTAAAAGATCTGGTACCTTCATATATATCTCTTCTTCTAGTAAACCATTTAAATATGCCGTATTAATGTCTAACTGATGAATTTCAAGATCGAGTTCCGTTGCGAGTGCAACTAACAATCTTACCGAGTCGAGTCTAGCAACCGGCGCAAATGTATTCTGGTAGTCAATACCGTACCGCTGGCTAAAACCTTTTGCTACTAACCTGGCTTTCTTCTTCTCAGTTTTGTCCACATTTAGCTTTGTCGTTAAAACATAACGGCAGCCTACGACATTTCGGCCCATAGGTTTGCTTACAATATCGAAAGTATCGTTTTTAATTAAACTTTTCACTTCCGAAAGTATCGCATCCTTCCATCCTTTTCTCTCATTACCCGATAAAGCCTGCTTTAAGGTAATTCCGGCTATTCCAGCGAAATCCTCACAGTCTAAGTACTCCTCAGCCGACTCGACGTTTTCTTCCACGGGTGCTTGTGGCTCTATGTCTTCCACTGGAATTTGTGACTCCACGTCTTCCACGGGAACTTGCGGTTCTACGTCAACCATATTGTACTTTTTCCGTGGGCGTCCGACATGACCTCGCTCCAGTCGTGGTCTTCCTGGACCTCTCTTCATTTCCCTCCCCCCATCAACATTAACCTCATCTTGATGATGATCATGTTGAAATGGTTCCTCGGCAATATCAGGATCGTTTGTCAATCCACGGGATTCCACGGGAACTCCTTCTTGCCTCTCTGGTATGGGTTCAGGATCTACAAGATCATTGTCATGTTCGGAAATCGCTTCGACTGGACTCTCAGTACTATGTACCGGATAAAATTCTATTTCGACCTTTGAAGGTTCTTTTTGACTACTTACCGATTCACCCTTATCAATTTCGAAGGGGTCAATCTTCATGTTCATGTTACTCTTCACTTCATTCTTTGTTTCGTGAAATTTCACATCTCTTGACATAATAACTTGACGTTGTTTTGGTATCCATACTCTATAACCTTTTCGATCTCGAGGATAGCCTACAAAGATTCCTTCCAGGCTTCGCGGAGCAAACTTATCTTTTCCGGTTGACTTGTCCAAGACATGTACCTTAGACCCAAACTTGTGTAAGTAGTCTAATTTCACAGGTCGTTCAAACCATTTCTCAAAAGGTATTTCACCTTCAAGACTGCTGGTTGGACAACGGTTTCTTATGTGGCACGCTGTTGCAACAGCATCTGCCCAGAAACCCGGAGAAAGTTCTGACGAAATGAGCAGGCATCTCGCCATTTCCGTTAAGGTCCTGTTCTTCCGTTCAGCAACTGAGTTTTGCTGAGGTACTCCTGGATGCTTAGCCAAGTTGCCAATCGCTAGCGCTTGCTAGCGCATCGTCGTTTTCCCTCTCTGTCACTCCTTCATATTAGTGCGACAAAGAGGGAAAACTACGTTGCGCTAGCAGGCGCTAGCTATTGGCAACTTGGCTAAGCACCCTGGAATTGTCAATCTTCTTGCTATTCCTTCTTCCTTCAAGAACTCGTCGAAGTTTCGATTACAGTACTCACCTCCGTTATCCGTATGAAGATACGTTATTTTTCTTCCAAATAGGTTCTCAACATGATTTTTATATACCTTGAAGGTGGTGAAGACTTCACTTTTCTTGCTGAGAAAATACACTTCACACCATCTCGTATGATCGTCGATAAATGTTACAAAATATTTAGCTCCATTTATTGACGTATGTTGCATGGGTCCCACGACATCAGAATGAATTATTCTCAACTTCTCATCGGATGGCCCACTCGATCTCGAAAAAGGTAACCTACTCATTTTTCCTTCCGCACAAACATCACAATCGTACAACTCACTTACATCTGCCATCTTTAGGTTCATGCCGGACTTATTTAAAAGTCGCACAAGATCCTTAGCATTTAAATGTCCTAAAATTTCATGCATCAACCTTACGTCAACCTTTCGCTCAGAAATCGCTGACACTCTATCACATTGTTCCTTAACGTAATATAAATTACCTTTACGATTCGCGACAATCTTAACGTTACCATAGCTATCTTGGACACTAGCTATGTGTTTGTCAAACGTAACGCTAAAGCCCTGATCAGTAATTTTGGCTACTGAAATTAGGTTACATCGCAAATCTGGGACAAATAGAGTATTTGGCAGTTGGACAATAGTTTTAGAACCATTATTACATGTAGGTAATCTTACTGTACCTTTACCTTGTACTTCTGTGCTCGAATTCGTCGCTAAATTAAGCTTACCGGAGAAGGGTATTAATGTAGTATCAAATTTGCCTGCGTCGTTGCACAAATGTGACGTACACCCACTGTCGAAGATCCAATCTCCATTCTCATTGCAAACAGCATTAACATCTGAAACACAATTAAATGTTACAAAATTGGAATCGACATCTGTAAAATCACTTATGTTTGACACATACTTTACGGCACTACTACTATTCTGTTCCTTTTTCTTTTGAGTACAATCCGAGGCTTTATGACCGTGTTGATGACATTTAAAACATTTGTATCTGAACTTCGAATCGATTTGCTCATCACATGCGCGTTGCCGTGACACCGTGCCACTCTTGGGTTTAGAAGATCTCTTTCCTTTTACCAGAAGTGCCCTATCTACACTTTCTTTTCTATTTCTGGAATGTTCTTCTTCTAAAATTTTAATCTTCAGAGCCTCTGGTTTCGGTAACGAATCTCGTGATTCTATGGCACATCTGAAGTTGTCAAAACTGGGCGGCAAGCTATACAAAAGCATAATTGAAGCCAAATCATCATGCATTTCAATGTCCATGTCAGCTAGTTGGCTTTTCACATCGAAAAATCGCATGGCATGTTCTCTGATGTCACCATCTTCCTCCAATTTACGAAGCAGTAGCTCTTTTAATAATGTAGCCTTTTTCGCAGGTCCCTTCGATGCATGTACGTCTTGCAGTTTTATCCATACATCTCGCGATGTCTTACAACCTCTCAAATGACGTAATTCGCTCGGGGTTATCGATAAAATGAGATCCGACTTAGCTTTTGAGTCTCCGATGTCCCATTTTGCTGCCTCGGCTGGTTCTGCTGGTTTCTTGATAGTTCCGTTCACGTATCCCCAGGCATCTAGAGGTGTGCGCCACGCCGGCGCGGCGTCGCCGCGCCGCGGGACCCACGCCGCCGCCGCCGCCGAGGTTTTCAAAATTCCACGCCGCGACAAAAGATTTGCGTAATGAAATCATTTAAATTACGCGCCCCGCTGATCAAATTGACATTAAACAATAATATGCTCGCGAACATCGACAAACGGTTCCCTCTTGCCGAAAAGAGAAGAACGAGAACGAGAAGGAGATTGATACGTACCTACCTACGAAAAAAACACACTACTTGGGATGAATTGTTCCCAATTCCAATTGTACAGATTTATTTTACAGAATTCCAAGTCTACACATTCCCAATCAGTGCCGGATTTAGAAATTTGCCGCCTGTAGGCCATTTATATTTTGCCGCCCCTATCCACTGTTTTGTTAGGAAAATCACGAAGAAAGTGGAAACGTAAAAAAGCTTCGTACATCAGTCGTTTAGGAACACTTTGGCAGGTATTTCATTTCACAGCCGTGTGCGCGAACCGGAGCGTTCGTGGCAGGAAAGGAAATTCAGTATTCCTACCGCGAACTACGAAATCCGCAAATTTCAAATTTCGGGCAATGAAGGCGTCATTAGAGTGACGGAGACAAATCCCCAAAATTTACGAACTTCGGTGTTCGCGGTACCTTACTTTGTACAGTACGCGAACTTTTAGCCGGTATGACATTGGAGGGATTGGAGGGCCTAGCCAACGTACGTACATACAGTGACCGATACATTGGTAGATTAGAGTGTATGCGAAGAGACTGGGGTCGCCACAGAAAAAAATTTTTCTGTTTTGTGGGGGTCGCGGTCGTACTTTGTATGGAAATTCATAATAATATACGACTCTACCCTTACCACACAAACTCTAGATAGCGGTCCTTAATTTGGGAAAATAAAGAGGTCCTAACATTCAATAGTTATTTGTTATACAAGGGTGCAAAGTTGTATTTTACCCGCGAGTATGAAATTGAAACACGAGCAAGCGAAAGGATTCTATAGTTGAACCACGAGCGAAGCGAGTGGTTTTAAAATAGAATCCTGAGCGCAGCGAGTGTTTTAACATACGAGAAGTAAAATACATTTGCACCCGTGTGTAACACAAAACTTTTCCCCTCACTATAGCGAGGAAACTCAAAAAAAGTAATTATTTGTTCACATATAATTTTCGAAATGCATCATGTATTTAATGCAAGATTTTGTCGCAGTAAACAGCACGAAAAAGTAAACGCAGCACGATTTTAACACATTCCTGTAGTTGCACACCAACGCCAATACATTATTAAATCATTCTCATTCATTATTTTTACAAAATTATAACAGAATACTCTGAAAGTTGTTTAGTTTACTATTTTTATGCGTGTTCGAGGCGATGAATAAAGATTATAACCTATAATATTCATTGACAATGTTGACATTTTCTTCGTTTTGTGATTGCATCTAGTCATCTTATCATCATTCACTAAAACAATGGTTACTTATGGAATTTTAGGATTTATGTGTTAAAATCATCATATTATATAAAGGTTTGTATTTTACACTAAATTCTCAAACAGATTATTTAATTATCATTAATATGGAACGATTTCCATGAGCATTTTACGTTTTGTTATCTGTCAAACGAATGCTACTTCGCGCTACGCTCCAAGGTCATTACTTTGCCACACAAGTGAATAATATGCGTTTTTACACGTTCGTATTTAAGGATAAACGAGCGCTTTACGAGCTAGTGAGGGGAAAAAATTAAAATCAGTGTGAGCTAAATTAAATCATTTCATAAATTTCAACTCGGTTTTTATAGTTACTTAAAATTATTTCTACTACGCTCAGTCGTAAACAATAAATCAATCAATGTTACAATAAAACCAGAAAACATTATTACCTAATTGACTTTAAAGTTATCTGATAATTAACAATTATAGAAAACTACTTTTAGTCCCATCTTGTAGCCAGGTTTGGTAGCTCATAGCTGGCTTCCATCTTCCATGTGAGAAAAATATTCCTGATTGTAGACTTCAAAATGACAATTTTTTAGTCCTACATATCTTGTAGCCTGGTTTGGTAGCTGGCTTTCAATGAGAAGAATATTCCTGATTCGAAGCTGGCAATGAAACTGGATTTCTAAGCCGTAGAAAGTAGCAGGCGTTTTATCTTAGTGTCTGGCATTTTCCGAACTGCAATGTAAACAATGTTGTAGGTACTACATTTACTTTGAATACGTATTAAAAATTGAAGGGTACGCCCTTACCGCCAGTAAATGTAATACAAGGGCGCTAAAATCGGTTTAAATATTCCGGCCATATTAGGTGAACAATCGTCTACTAAATTAGGTACCAACAAATGCTCTGAAAATAATCATGAAGTCTCGAAAGGTGGCATTACCTTAGATATGATCCTAAGCTACGAGTACATTACATATATTGGTTGGTTACCCGCGAATACCCACAGCGGCCAAAACCCACTGTTAAGCTAATTTCATCGAAATACGTTTGCCAGTTTGCAAAGAAAAAAGCGCTCAAACGCACGTTTTAAATTCCATTAAATTAATAGGTATATCCGACTTTTTCTGATTGTTTCTTTAATTGTTAATTATCAGGTAACTTTCTATAATTATGTTTGTTGTTTAATTGTAAAAATTACTGAAATGTCGTCTGTGACCGCACTATAATTAATTTACAAAAAAACGCAATTGCAATTGATTACAATACAAGGTTTCATTATGCCCAGATTTAATTTTAATTATTGAATGATTACTGTTTTTAGCTAGCTACGAAATAAGAAACGTGTTTCCTATCTTGTAGCCAGCTACCAAATGGGAACAATTTTTCTATCTGGAAGTAATTTTTGGTAGCTGGGTACGACATGAGAAACGTTTTTTCCTATCTTATGGCCAGCTACCAAATAGGAACGATTTTCTTATCTTCCAGTGTGCGACGCTGTTTTTATCATTTTGTAAATTATTTCTGTAGAATATTGAGAGGCCGTAATTTCAAAAACAGTCATTAAAGTTCTTATTCTTTTTGGTCGCAAGAAAATTTATGTTTGTGGGTGTATTTGAGATGCTGTAGTGTAGTTCGAAAAAATTTTAGTTTTCAAAAAAAGGTCGCTACACATTACAGTTTGGAAAATAACTGACACAAAGATTAAACGCCAGCTACTTCCTACGACTTCGGAAGTCCCGTTTCATTGCCAGCTTCGAATCGGGAATATTTTTCTCATTTAAAAGCCAGCTACCAAATCAGGCTACAAGATAGGACTAAAAAATGTTCATTTTGTAGTCTACTTCGAATCAGGAATATTTTTCTCACATGGAAGCCAGCTATGAGCTACCAAACCTGGCTACAAGATGGGACAGGATAAAATTAAACGTAAGTTTACACGATTAAGACCTGTTTGTCATTAAAGTATGAGTGATAATCGTAAAAGTTTAAATCAAAATATTGATTGCTTTCTTGTCTGCGTATAATTTTGATTAGAACTTCTTCATTTTTCAATTTCATGGACCACTTTCTAGGGTTTGTGGGGTAAGGGTAGAGTCGCATATTGTTATTAATTTTGATACATAGCACAACCCCAGTCTCTTCGCATAAACTTTAATCTACCACTGTATCAGTCACAGTACGAGTATGTTGGTTAAAATTGTCCATGCTATTGAACTCTACTAATCACTCACTTTGTATGAGGGAATACATTTTTTTATAGATATTTCGATGTTGGTATTATGGTATTGAAAGTTCATCGTAATAGTTGGTAGATTCGGTCGTTCCCTTCCACCCTGTATAATTCTGCCGCCACGGCCGAAGTTTAAAAAAGTTCGCGTCTAATCTGCCGCTTGTAAAATCTGCCAAATATTATTTTTTACACAAAAGAAATTTTTTTTTTGCCGCCACATCTGCCGCCCCTAAAATCTGCCGCTCTAGGCCATGGCCTACTTGGCCTACTGGTAAATCCGGCACTGTTCCCAATACTACAGTTTTACAAACCTACAGAATCCCAATACTTTAATATTTTCATATTATGATTTCCCATGTCTACAGATATTCAATATTACTGATTCCTAACTCTACAGATTACCATGCCTAACAAATTCCTATGTCTACAGATTCCATATTCTCTAGTTTTCCCGTCTACTGATTCCCAACAGTGATGCTTTTTTCAACACACTTGCTCGTAAGTCATAACGTAGGTCTTATTGAACCGCTTTTAGGCTTACAGGTAATCCTAGGTATTATTAGCTTTATGTTTTTTCATTATATTATATTCTTCACATCGTCGATCCCACAGTGGCTGAAGACAAAAGTCTTCAATGAGTGCGTCCTACTAGTCATGACGTGCGGAATCGAAACGTGCACACTGATAGTACGGCGGGTCCACAAGTTCAAGGTCGCTCAGCGAGCTATGGTAAGGGGTAAGGGCTATGCTCGGCGTCTCTTTGCGAGATCGAATCAGAAACGAGGTTATCCAGCAGAGAACCAAAGTGATCGACATAGCCCACCGTGTTAACAAGCTGAAGTGGCCATATTAGCCGCAGAACCGACAACTGTTGGGGTAAACGAGTTCTTGAGTGGAGACCGCGTCTCGGCAAGCGTAGTGTAGGACGTCTTCAGGCAAGGTGGAGCGACGATTTGCGCAGGATGGCTGGCAGGAGCTGGATGCGAGAAGCCAAAGATCGAAAACTGTGGTGTGAAATTGGGAAGGCCTAGGTATGTCCAGCAGTAGACTGCGATAGGCTGATGATGATGATGAATGTTTTTTCGTTATCTACGTTAGGCCACCATAGGAGGTTTAATGACTGTCTATTAACGGATTCTATTAATTTAAGTGTTTTCCATGGACGATTTTTGTGCTTCTTGAATAAGATATTTTTAGAGGAAAAAGGAGATGTAAGATTTTTTTTTAATTGGCATTCGAAAAATTTTGCTGTCGCTTTGCACGGTTAGAAATAGACAACTGCAGCTTCGCCTGGTAATACTTACGTAAAATTGGCGAAAACCAGGTTTTGTGTCCCCTGTTACCTCCTCCACAAAAAAAGACCAATTTGTAACAAATTTTTTTTCATTAGCAATTTATGAAAGGTATTTCTCATCTCGGTATATTTTGGTTTATTTTTTGGACAGTATACGAAATATTTTTTTATATATTAACATGCATATAAAATTTTTCTTTTTCTCAGTTTTTGTAGGCTTGTAATAACAACGTCAAACAAAGCAAAACATACCGACATGCGCGATGCAAAAATAGAGTTTATATGAAAAAAAACAATTTTTTTTTACTGTATTATACACCAATGTATGATTAGCAGTATGGGCGATGATGGTACTATAAAGAGGGTGTAAAGCTGTGTATCTGTAGTATTTTAAATCTACAGTACCTATTGGGAATTCGTAGTATTGGAAACCTGTAGTGTTGGGAATCTGTAGTGTTGGGTGTTAGTAGCATTCGAAGTCCGTATTATTGGTTATTGGGAATGTGTATATGTATAATCGGGAATGCATAGTATTGACAATATCTGCAGCATTATCTCTTATCAGTAGTGTTAAGAATCTGTACAATTGTGAATGTGTAGTATTGGTAATCTGTAGATGTGTAGACAAAATGTCACGACTCGACCCAGTGCGAGTTAATAAAATAATTTTCGTACACGATAATTATGACAATTGCCACATAAAATGCAATCTTTAGCTTTGTTTCGTGTTTATTTTTTAAATAATAAACTTCTCCTAAACTATATCTAGGTTTTTAATACCTTCTCATCCATACGAACATCAAGGTGAACAATGTGGCCTTGACGCCGGCGTGGCGCCGCCACGCCGGCAAAATTTTGCGGCGCGCCGCCGCCGGCGATTTCTATGCCGGCGCACACCTCTACAGGCATCATTTTTTATTAAAACTGCTTCCACTTGGATCTTCCACGTCTCATAATTGCTCTCGTTGAGCTGATCAATTTTCACAGTACTACTCATTTCTGCTGAAATTCTTTACCTTTTACGTTTTTACAAGAATCCTGCTTTGCATGGACGGTCCATAACCACTATTAGGGTTACTAATAAAAATGCAGAGTGTGATTACGCAGATATAATAGGAAAACGTATTTAAGTAACTAATTTGGTGTTTACATGAGAGTTGCCATTGATCGACTGACATACAAAAAGTAAACAAACAGATTCATAGAACGGTTGCTACACAAATATAAATTTGACAAGGTTCTATCTACGGCCAGTATACTGGCTCTTAGGAAAAGGTGTAATATATCACTAGACCCCGGTATCGGAGGTGCAAAATGATAGCTGTCAAGTTCCTACTTAGGGATAGGTAAACACATTTTGTGATGTCGATATCGATACTCGATTTTTTGTACAATTTTTTTTTTTTAGCGTTGCCGTTCAGAATTGCATGGACAATTTATGAATGAATTCATTCATAAATTGTCCATGCAATTTTGAACCCTTCTGTACAAGGACCATTTATTTGTATACCTTTTTTCGGGATCTATGATAATAATTAACATTGAATACTCGATTTTTTGTACAATTATTTTTTTTATGTACAAGGACCATTTATTTGTATCCCGTTATTGGGATTTATGATAATAATTAACATTTAATATATAAATCATTACTATTACAATATAAATCTCTGGTTGCTACATTTATTATGTTTCGAGTTGCACAACATTGAATAAAAACTTTTGAGATATTAAATACTTATAATAAATTATTTATGTCAATAGATAGTCAAAGTCATCTTACAGCGATGTCTTCGATTATTTAGCCGTGTTTACGAGTCTATTCGCCAAAAATTTCCAGATGTTAGAATATAAAAAATCACATGGAATCGAATTGTCATCAAGAGAAAATCAACAACGTATGTTCTACTAATATTGATTATTTAATAAAGGATATTCCATTCCAATATTTGTAATCTTGCATATCTTGCATTGCAACTCAATCTTGTATGAAAACACTCATAAAAAAAGAAAAAAAATAAAACCAATTAAACTGTAACCAAGATCTGCTTAAGTTTGTCGTCAGTTGTAACATACTTTGGACCAAATTCGAAAACCCAAACTTCAGAAGGTTCATCGACAATTGCCTTAATAAAAAGTATGGCGATGTTACATAACATTAATTACATATTTTGTACCTAAAAGCGCCTATTTTATTGTGAAAAAATACACAATTATAATAAACAATATCACAAAATACTATAATACTAATCTAAACTTAACTAAAGAACCTTAACGCTAACCTTAAAGCTAAACGTATTAAAGCACCAATCAATCAAATAACCCACCCCGTAAAATTTCCCATATTTTAATTTTCCATATTTTGTTGATTTTGTAATTATATAGTCCTAGTTTATATCGTAAATAGGTGCGTTTAACTAAAGTCTTAGCTTATTATTACGGTAAAAAAAAATTATCGATATGTAACTTTAACTATCGACATCACAAATATTTTGACCCCATCCCTAAGAACTTGACAGCTACCATTTTGCACCTCCGATACCGGGGTCTATATATCACATTAAACGTAATATCTTCATATAAAAAACGGTATTAGTAAAAAAAATTGAAGAAAAAATTGTATAAGTGCCAATATGGACCCTGTTAATTACAAACTCTCCAACCTATGCGTAAGAATATTCGTTGACACTTCAATCCCTTTGTCGACTTTTATGACATCCACGAGAAGACTTGAGGTGGTGATAAATGTATTCTTACTGCCGTCACCGGGCATTTTCACTTCTAGGGATACCCAATTAGCTTAACTCCCACAAAAAAGTTAACGTCGATGTCAGTTTTGTAACGACAATTAAGCATGAAATATTTACGTAAATCCACTTTATTTATGTTTTTATATTGCATAAACGCGTATTCTCTCTGGATTAAAGGATAAAAAATATTTTTATTAATATTTAATGCTTAATTGTCGTTACAAAGCTGACATTGAAGTTAACTTTTTGTGAGAGTTAAGCTAATTGGGTGTCCCTAGAAGTGAAAATGCCCCACCACCCGGCACACGGCTTGTTAATTATTACCCGCTGACACTGAATCGATTCACTTTAGTAATACATGCAAGAGCGAAACAAAACAATCACCCGTAAAAGCTTAACAAACATTTAGTCTAGTCGAAAAACAGTTTGCACTTATCTCAACACACCTTAGCATGTAAACGAACAATTAACACATTGCTGTGACCCAGCTACCGAGGCTGGTCTGGGCTATAATTCCAGTCGCTTGCCGGCTCCTGGCCTCAGTCTCTCTACGTATCCATTAATAACTGTTATTTCCATATTGCCCCTGTGACAACAGCACGACACAAACATCTCCTCGAGCAATGCCCCAGATTTGCGAGAAAAAGAATTGAACATGAACTAATTTGTAGCATGCATAACATCAGCCCATTAAACTTAACCGAATAAATTAGTAAAAAGGAAACCATTACATCATTTATCAATTTCAGCACATATGTAATAGATCACCTTAAAAATTTCATACTGTAAATTACAAAATCGTAAAGATACCATAGCAACTCTATAACAGCAATAACATCAGCGAGATGCTCGGTCGCCCGGTCGGTATTGTTAGCGAGGACACAGGATTAAAAAGCTGCCGAACTAAAAAAAAAAACTGTTATTTCCAATAACACACTCTTACGAGGCGAGGAAATAATTGATGGCTTGAAGATCGAGTTCTAGTGAGCTCTTGGAATAAATTGTGCATTAGTATTACCTACATAGATATTCTTGTGCATTTGCTATTAGAGGCAATACAAAAGGTAAACAGTAAAATAAATGACAATAATCGTTTATGCTTTTGAAGGATAAGTATGTTATTTACTAAATATATATTACCAGTAGTAATATCAATTAGTAGCACTGCATACTTAAAGCACATAATATATATTTAATTCGATTGTTGCCTGCCGTTTTCTTAAAATGCTAGAGTTCAACATAAATAACAATTTCTGTAGTTTACTTCTCAGTTACGATTTTCTTTTCAATAAAACATTCTTGGAGACTTAAAACTATATAAAATTCAGATTACATTACAAACTTTTCATTGCGCTTTTATAAAACACACAAATTACAAAACTATTGAGCATTAAATTTTCCAAAATTGGTAGTAAGTAATACCAACTATACCTACTACAAGATTAAATGTAATCGTATAATAGTTATAATACCTAATAAGTTTATTTAAGTAGTATTTTTTATCCTAAAGTAACATTCCATTTGTAACATTTCTAGGAAATATATATTATTTTTCGATTAAACTAGTGCCATATTCTACTCTCCGTCAGTTGTCTATTGTTTTTTATTATTATTTATTATTTATATATATTTATTTTATTATTATTTAACATTATTTCCTGCGGCGTTGTTTACGAAGATGTCGAGGATGTTCCACCAAATAAATACAAAAAGCAGGAGACACCTACGGTCACTTACAGGTTTCCTAACCGCTTGAGTTAATTTAACTTATGTCTCAAATTCCTAATACTAGTACTACTAGTAGCCGTACCATGAGTTGGCAAGTACCGGTTACGTTATTTACGTTTTTTCTATAGGCAATGTATAATAGTATATCGCGCTCGCACTGACGTAGGTAGGTATGTATTGGAGCGAGCGTGATGAATTACTTACTCGAGTAAACGGTAATGTGAACACTATTTTCTAACTCTTTGCAAGCACACAGATCTTTCTTGTCTGTATAACAGCATTTTTCTCCTAGATATTTTATTATGGTACCTATGTCCTAACATAAAATACCTACTCATAAAACACTTCTAACATAAAATCATCATCATCATATATGTATAGGTATATTTTTTTGTGTAAGAATTTCGCGTAACATTTATTTATGATTATTAATATGCAAACAATAACATTACTTACTGCACAATAGAGAACGATCGTAAAAACAATGTAACGTATTTGGAAGTTATCTTGAAGTTTGCGGTTAGAAAAGCTAAGTCATTCATCGGACCACCCTTTTGAAAGGGACGTCCACTGAAAAGGGTTGTTGTCGGTTACCGTTTGGAATGACAAAGTCATTCATCGTTTTGCGGAAAGGGACTATAGGTTGGTTCGGTCCCCATGTTTTACGTAGGTACTCGATATTGTTACTCTCGGTATATGTTTACTAAAAAAACGACTTATTTTTTAACGTAGTAATATGAGCAGGGCATACACTATTAAGGGTCCGACTCCACTGAGGCGGAGAGGAGCGGAGATGTGCAAAATTGACCAATTATCTTCTTCAAATTCAAAATTCGTAACACTGTGATGCGGTCTCATTGGCCAATTTTGCACATCCCCGCTCCTCTCCGCCTCAGTGGAGCCGCACCCTAAAACTGTTATAGTAATGAATCGACCCGCATTGTAATTAATATAAAATTTCACCTTTTATTAACTTCTTGTTAAATTACCATGCATATGGTAATTAATTAATTTTACCACATAAAAATTACGGTAATCTGACCAAAATTACTACGACTGATATCTTATATATTATGGTGGATTGAATTTATAAGGTAGATCCTGCTCACGTCTCCTGAATCTTGCTAGATTTATAAGAAAAACGTTGTATGCTTAAGATGTACAATGTATTTTATTTTACCATTGGTATATTTTATAGTTTATTTAACTTAAAAAAAACATTGACGTAAAAACAAAAACAACAAAAAGCTAATATAATATTTACTTCTGCCTACTACAACTACGTGCTCACAGTAGTTCCACGGCCCTAAATTGTGCCTGCTCATTTTACCTGTGGCATTTTTCATTTGATAGAGTCATCATCATCATCATCAGCCTATAATAGTCCACTGCTGGACGTAGGCCTCTCCTATTAACTATGCGTATAGACGCATTAGGAGGTAAATGCCCATAATCGCCACGCTGGGCAAGCGGGTTGGCGATCGCAGTAATGTGTCCAGTATGATGACGCTGCTGCCCATCATCATTTTTTTTATCAAATAATGGTCAGTGACACTTCAATCCCTTAGTCGACTCTTACGACACCCGCAGGAGGAGTTGGGGTGGTGACAAATGTATTCTTACTGCCGTCACCACACGGCCTAGATAGAGTGCTTATACCCAATTCTCTCCAATCGTCTAAATAAGGGTGTGAAACTCGCCCTAATCTCTAAAGGTTAAATTGCATTGAAACACGAGCAGGGACGGCCTTGACTTCAAACACCCCTTTACACATACGTATAGCGTGAATCAGGTAGCGACGTGCCATCATTATCATATATCACGTAGTGCTTACGGCTCCGCGAGTCTCGCGAGGAGGGCAAACTGATATTACGTCGGCCCATGTCGCCCGGTCCTTTGTTCTTGCTTGATAGCAACTATGTACGTGAGCTGGACGAGATAGTAAAACTTACGTAGGCACTAAATAACATTAAGACCTGCGGTTTACCGATTCTCGTGTTTGCCGTTTAGGAGTTATCTACCCATTCAAGCTTATTTAGATTAGCCTATTATTTTTAAAAGCTAGATTGTACTATGCTAGATTAGTTCAGTTTTACTCAGGAATAATTTTATGATAAGCTGAAAGTCATTAAGTTAGATAAATAAATGGTATACCTAAGCGAAAAAAAATCATTTTTGTGTAGCAAAATTACGCTGGTTAGATAGTTTTTTCTGGGTTTTGAATAATTAGAAATAGTGCACTTACCTAGTGTTCTGATTTTAACCAAAAGACTCGTGTTTCGACTTTTTCGAGTAGGTACTTTATTAAAATTCAAAGGTTTCTTCATTATCTTCAAATATTTGAATGCAAGTTTAAACCTGGACCACTTGTGCCCGCGATATCTTCTCATGTATATATTTAATAACCATACACTCTCGAATACATAAATAAGGCAGCCAATCAGTGGCTTGCTGAATTTAGCGTTTAAATGTAACATACGTTTCCATTCTAATTTCGGCGCGTACTCGTATTGGAGTTCATTAATGAAATATGGAATTTATGATCCACGTTCGGGTCGGTAGCTCTTTGGTTATACCTTGGTAGTTGTACAATTATGCAGTAGGTAAGTAGCTAGTAATTACTACAGGAAAATCCGTTAGATTGGGTGAAATAGACGACCAAAACAGATTCATAATCCTAAGGAAAATATACCTAATCATATTACAAAAGCAGAATGAACTTAATTTGTTAAAACTTTTTTTTTATTAGTACGTTGAAATCACTGAAACTATTTTCATTAAGTTTGTCATAGAAGTGATTCTAGTCCAGTGAACGACATAGGAGATAGTTTATATCCTGGAAATCGGCGCAGTTTCCCTGGATAGCATTAAACGAAAAAGTTACAGGCAGCAGTTAGTATACCTACAGAATGTATAAATTTTCTAAAACTCGGATCGGGGATAGATTTGATAGAGAAAATTGTTAATAATGATTTAACGCATATTTTAAATTGCCATTGAATATGAACGATGGATATTACAAAAAAAAAGAGTATTGTAGATTATTATTTAGTATCCAAAAACACAACTACCTATAAGAAAACTTGAAAGTTTATATTAAAAATATCTAAAATAGATAGGTACAGTATTGTACGAATCAACGTCCGCGCAAAATAAGGTTTCTTATAATTGAGCCACCTAATAATTTTTTTAATACTTTAAAGAAATTTAAAATTAAATTATTTCTGAATTATTATTTTTTTGAAATATACTTTATAAGTAGGTACATTACAGATACATACATAACATTTTTTCTTCAAATTGCTCTAGATAAATACACATTTATTAAAAAAAATGCATTGAAAATACTTGATTCACTTAGGTGATCCTTAGGGTGCGTTCAAACCAAAAGAGCATTCGCTGTTCTAACCTCCCACTCTACGAAATTCGATCGTTACACAAAACGTGATTGGTTGATTTCGTAGAACGGGAGATAGAACAGCGAATGCTCTTTTGGTTTGAACGCACCTTCAGATGACTCATTTTCCAATACATAAATGGCCAAACATACCGCTTCAAAATAATTTCGATTATAAAAAATTGAACATAAGTTACCACATAAATTTTCTTCATTTACCGCGAGGATTACTCATGATAATAACTATGAAAACGGATAAACTCGCGTATATTAAGTAACTTTAACTTCGTTCCGACGTTTCGAACACTTTACAGAGTTTTCATAGTTTTATTTCATAAGTTACCTCTTCAATCAAAAATCGTGGAACAGCTCCTAGATTGAGGTACCTACATTATTTACTTTTTAACCGCAGTGAATTTTTCACCGAGCGCGTGCCCGTATCCCAACCAATATACAAAATTACACCTCGAAGATCAGAGCTTGCACTAGAATGGGACTAATTTTTATATCGTAAAAACCAAATCACCTTTGTCTTATTTCTCAGACTTTGGTAAGGAGAGAAATATCTAGAAAGGACTAGAAATATCTAGTGATAAATCAGACTACGGCGGATAAAAGGTTAAAAACTAAAACTAAGCATAGAAAAATACTTCACTTATTTAGTTAGAATTGAAAGTATCTTCCGTTGTAATGCTAAAATACTAGTAGCATTATTATCAGTAACTCCAATATAGTGTCACAAAAATTTTTTCGTAAAAAAACTATATCGGATTCTTAACCTTTCTTTCATATCATGCAATACTCTTTATTATTATATGTCTCCGGCATATTTGGCATGCCTAAAGCTTAATCGCAGGAAATCTGCATCGACCTCCGATACTAATATAATATCAGAATGGGACTCATGTGAAGCCAACTTAAGCGGGTGAGTTCATTGCGCCGGTAGGAAAAATCGTTCGCAGTGGGGAGCAATTAGGTTTATACCTCAGAAGCTCGGCGGAGGCGAAGGCGAAGCTCAGGTGGATTCCATCGGAATCATTTTATCGAATTACTAATGCCAGTAGGTAATATGCCGTAACTAAACTTTTAACTAATAAAAAAAATCAGAGGTTTTATATAAAATTGTATGTTTATGAAATTAGTTTCATTACGTACAATTTTGAAAGCCATTTTTAAATCGGTTCCTAAATTTTAATTCTATATGATGGAGACACGGAGACAGTAAGTAATAATATTCATCAATATATCTCAACATATTGTAGGTAATCTAATGATGGAACTCATTACTTGAAAAGGTTTTTCAAGTCAGAGCGCTACTATAATTATTATAAGTAACTTAATAGAAGAAAGAAGAAAAAAACGTTTAGAAGAAAAACTTATATTCGAGACAAGAACAAACTACAAACAAAATAAAACAGTAAACACGAAATTTTATCCCGAAATGGCCAAAACTCAGCATTTTGCCAGCAGAACCAGCGCTGGTCTTCCGTTCTGTATTTAATAAATAAATTATCCAGAAACAAACTCATACACAAGTTCAATCATACACCACAAGTTGTTGACAAATCGACTTATAAGTTATGTGTAATTTGTACCTAGTGGTATCAACATAGATCTTGAGAAAGATAGATCTTCATAGTATAACTTTTTTTCAGCCAATTGTTGTCGATTTAAAACATATGTATAATATCGTCACTTCAACGCTTTATACCTTAGTGTTTCCCGAGATAATTTATCACTTATCAGTAATGAGTTGTTACGAAGTTCCCTTGGAACGTTTTATTGTACATTTGTAGTCGTGTATGACTTGAGCACTCTATGATTTGTCATTGCTCTATGATTACTATCTAATTACAGTCCACTCCCGCAATGAGGTGAAAATCACATAATCGGTGACATAATGACTCAGGTCTGAATGGCCGCACATTGACCTTCTGTATTCAACACGAATAAGTTAAGTAGTAACCTTCAATTATTATTATTATACCGTGACCTTCATTGTTTGATCATTATTTGACCTTCGCGATGATCATAAGCACCTTATAAGTTTCGTGATTTACAGGCAAATCGTTCACACCACACCGACGTAAAGGTTAATTTCAACTTACATTTTATAGAGTTGATGATTGATTGACCTGCCCCAGATTCAAAGTTAGTCTGAACTGGGCATTTTGGCTACATGGGGTGACTCAAGAGTAGGATAATAGTGAAACCCTTGTGTAATAAGTAAAATAGATATACTGAGCATTGTGCGTACGCCAAACGCATAGGTAACAACAAATTTTGTTTATTTAAGTTTTTTTAAGTACTTAGCTATTAGTACCTAATGAATGGTTCTAACTTATATCGGTCTTAGCTTTGGGCTTAGTTTTATGTAATTTATTTTTAATTTTCTAGTATAGTCAACAAAAAATGCGGTTTACCACTTTTGGACTCTATTCAGTTGTATTAAAGTCGAAACGTGGTAAACTACATTTTTTGTAGACTGCACATAAATTATTATTCTAACGGCCTATGTCCTCCCTGGGAAAATATATACATACGTCGGATAAAATTATCACTATCCTATTTAAATTCACCAGGCAAGAACGGTATATTTTATTCGGAGATGGTAAAACGGGTCACTAGACATAATAGTCATTGTTATCAACGTGCGGTTTTGGTGGCAAAGGTGACATGGTTGACAGAAAAATCAAATACACAGGTATTTTATCAATTATTAAAATTTCAGAAATTATAATAATTTTATTTATAATAATTAATTACCTATACATATTTGAACCACGTATTCAAATTACACTGATCAAACGAGTAAAGACTAAAATATATCAAATAGATTCGGCTGTCAAACGTTCACGTCAAATTGAAAAATTCATTATATAACTGATCTTAATCCACTTGAATATAAATTTTACTTAAAATTATGACTATGCAAAATGTAATTTAAGGTACTATTTTGTGTCATAAATTTATGACATTAGATTTTTTTTTTTTAAAGTAGGATATATGTTTGTATGTATCCTAAGGAGAGTACTATTTTGACTGAGAGTATGAGTAATAGAACAAAATCGCATTTTCACATTTGTTACTTTTTCTGTCAACCATAGCCATTGCCACGGAAAGTGCACTTTGATAACGATGACTAAGACATAAATTAATTTCATGGCTATTCTTGAACGAATTAATATTTTTCAATTTGTTAGGTTATTAATTATTATCCAAACAAATCTTGTGTCTAGGTGTCGCTATTTTCAGTAAGGTACTCACTGAGGGTAAAAATAAGCTTATATAAGTATGATTTCATTTTTGTTTAAACCCGTAAGTATATTCTGAGATTTGTGTGCGCTAAAGTTCATATAAAATTGCAACTTCGATTATTGGAACTCCGAATAATTTACAGAACACTTAAAATAGTAGCTACTTACGTACAAAGTTATCTATCAATATTAGTTTTATCGAAATAAATTTTAGCTTCCAAAAACCGATGTCCGAGTAAATACATATATATGTCTATATTAAGCTAGCTAAACTGCGTCCTTTTAGTATTTTATGACAAATTCTCGACTAAGTCCGAAGATATGAAGCTCAATGGAATATAGGAAAATAGGTCAAATTTAACTTAGATACGTACAGTCTTAGATAAAGACAAACAAAGATTAAACAAAAATAGAAATCTGTATTAGCAGTAGTGTAGGAAAATAGCAAAAAACTGGCGTCATTTTAATTTTTTAAAATATA